>CM076570.1:855571037-855764223 GCA_034641835.2 Pinus albicaulis
GGTTTGTCCGCTACGTTCGCCGCAAGATTTAGGGCCTTCCCTCCTCTCCACATTCACCACAGCAACAATAGCAAATGAATGATTTTGGAGGGAAAACTGCCTTATTAAAAGAGAACCCCTGTTTCTTCTTTCGACCGCTGCGACCACAACGTAGCCCCGTTCGACGAACCGTCAGCACCGCTGGAAAGATCTCACCGAGCTCTCAAATGGGTTTCTATTAGTTTTTGGTGATTTGATACTTCACCCGGACACAGTTTTTCCAAGAAGGGTCACTTTACCGCTCCTTAAAATCGAATTTCCTCACTTACGACACTTGTACTTGGGGCACCTTATTGCTCCCTTACTTGTCCACGTTCGTGTCGATTTTCGTCATGAGTGCCCACCTTGTACTCATGTTTCCATGGTCCCCCATTGGGGCCTTTACTGTGTGGCAGCACTATCGTGTCGCCCTTGTTTAGAGCATCCAAGTTGAGTCATCATCGCATTCATGGAGTCTATCCTGCGTACCTTTGTACCCCACCATAACCCTCCTTCTGTTATTGCTTGGTTCCTCTCTTGTGTCGCATATCATGACCTTCAGCCTCACTATCCCCTATCCCTTCTGATATTGTGTCGGTCGCTGCCATGTCATTCATGCCCTTTATGCTCTAACAAGGGAAGTCGTCCATTTGCCACCCCATCCTTTCCATTCCACCATCATCATTAGTGTCAGTCTGTCCGTCGCTCTACTATTTTCTCTCGTGCCTTAGTTGAGGATCTCTCATTGCCTCACCTATGGCGGACCTCCTTCTGTCGACATCAGCTCATTCATTCCAGAAGCCAGGTCTAGAGGGTGGTGTACCTTGGTTCCAGCTTCCACTATTGTTCGGTGCCTCGGATCAGGCAAAGGGATCCCTTCTTCCCCTTTGACTTGATTGTTTCTCCAGCTCCTTTCAGCATGATCGAGATCCGTATACTCGATGGTTCAGTGATCCAGCAGCAGCTCTTGATGATTCCCGGGTGTGTGTGAGATGTCTCAGCCCTCATGAGGGGGTGGCCCTGCAGGTAGCCCCCCACATCCCCAGATGACCTCCTCCTTGCAGCCTTTGATGCCGCTCCCGATATTTGATGATGTTGGCCGTCGCCACTTGCAGCGCCTCTTTCGATTTGCATGTATCAGTCAGATTTTGTGAGCCCTTCCCCATTCACAGGGGGCATTTGGGTTGTATTTGTATCTCATGTACTCAGATATTATTGTACCAGTCCTGGCTGTTATCCCAGGCACAGCATGTATGTGGGATTCCTTATTGTATTTTATCTGGCTCCTGATTATGCCAGTTGTATCTTATAGTTCGGTCCCTTGTTTACTGGACACACTATTCTTTTGTACTTTGTCTCGGCGGGCATAGGTATGCCTCCCCCGCCGCCTTCAGCACAGGTACCCTCTCATAAAAAGAGACTTGTTGCACCTGCGAGTCTCGTCTCCTCAGGGTCTAGTCCTTCAACACACTATCTACCTCACACTTCTCTCTCTGACATCCCCTTTTGTTGTCTAGTGATTGTATTCTTACAACGTACTTCGGTCATACGATTTGCTCCTGACACTCGCACGCTGGGGGGCAATCTGTTACACCATTTTTTGGTCATCTAACCTTTTATCATTAGATGGACCCAAGTACACCATATAAGACCAGTTTTACCCTAAGTAAAACTACTTTCACTATGTTAAAATAGGAAACCCCAAAAGGAAATATTAAACAAACCTATATTTGTTTGATTTTCCTCATGGAATAATTAATTAAACCATAATTTAATTATTATTCCCAGTCATGTTTAACCCAAAAAACAAAGAAATTAATGAGATAAACCCTTAGTTATCTTGTTATTTTCTAGGAATAATTATTTAAATCTTATTTAGATAATATTCCTTGTTAAATATGACCAAATCACCCACCATTAATCAAATAAATCATTATTTATTTGATTATATCCCAACCACTTCCTTAAAAAGATAAATAAATCATTTGTTTATTTATTTTTCACTAATCAAGGGATTTGACCCAAGTCAAACACCCTTTCCCTCCAACAAATAATAATAAAATATTCCATAGAGGTGGATCTAGATTTAGTTAACATTATTTTAATCATGCACCAAGATCTAGAATGACCCAATATTTTGTTATAAATAGGAGGGTTTTCCCCATCATTATTCACCTTTTGTTGCATATTAGATCACTCTGGATCTATACACTTGGTCTCATTTCTGCCATTTTGCTCCCATTGAGCTCTACCTTCTACATTGAGTTTTCTACATCTACAAGAGAGAGAAAGCTTAGATCTGAAGTGCTGAGGACTACAAAGAACCCATCCCATTGAGGAGATCTGGATACACCTTCTTGTTTCCTCCCAGGTGCCCTGTAATATAAAATTCATTCAAAAATCGTGTTCTTGTCTTGTCTGTTGGATGCATGGAGCAAACTCTTTACTTTACTGCTTAATGTCTTTCCATTTATAGATCTGTTTGTTGCAACATTTTAACTACTAATCGCAGATCTGAAGATGTTTGGCAGCCTCTATTGTTGTTAGGGCTATTAGTTATGCGTAGCTAAAGTGGTTCTTTTTCGTACACTTCGACGAAGAATACATATCTACAGAATAATCTAAAAAATTTACAGAATAAGATTATGAATAATCTACAGAATAATCTACAGAATAATCTAAAAAATTATGAATAATCTACAGAATAAGATTATGAATAATCTACAGAATAATCTACAGAATAATCTAAAAAATTTACAGAATTTACATTTTGATAAGATTAAACTTACAATTTACATAAAAAAGATAAACATACATATGAATATATCAGATTCGTAATACCCGATGACAGAAGAGTGCGACCGTGGAAAACACCAGCGCGACGACGAGGACGACCGTGGCAAACACCGGCACGGTGACGAGAAACAACGACAGCACCAGCGACAGAGAAAACGCGGGAGAAATAGCGACAGCAATAGCGACAGAGAAAACATGGGAACAATAAACCACATAACTTCGCGGGAGATTTATTTATAGAAAATAGTTCGGCCGAACTATTTTAAATGTAAAATTTCGGCTAAACTTTTATATAAGTTCGGCCGAACTTTAGTTGCCGGTTTTCCAATCTCTGGCAAAAATTTTGTTTGCCCGTGCCGTCAGTAATCCGTCAGGCTAAACGGAATCACGAGTTCGGCAGAACGTTAAAAACAAGTTCGGCCGAACTCGATAAAATGTTCGTCCGAACTATTTTCGAAAAAAATTCAACCCGCAATTCTCACAAAAGTGTAACCCAGGTTCACGTTTCCGCCCTTTCATTTCTACTCAATCTCTATTCATGTGTCATCAGTGATGCATGAAGCTCATCCACTGTGAACTTTGAGAGATCCTTGGTCTCTTCTATGGTGGTAACTATAACATCAAACCTTGAGGGTAAGCTCCTCAAAAGTTTCTCCACAATCCTTCTTTCTTCAAGAGTTTCTCCATGGGACTTTATCTGATTTACAATCCCAATCACATGTGTTAAAAATGAGTCTATACTATCTGACTATTTCATGCAGAGAGTTTCAAAATCTCTCCTCAGCAACTGTATTTTTGCTGTCTTCACTTTCTCCATACCTTGATAGGCTACTTTGAGAGTATCCCATGCATCCTTGGATATCTTAGCTACTGCTATCCTTGGAAACACACTCTCATTTATTGTTTAATACAAATAGTAGAGGGCTTTAGAGTCCTTTCTATTGCTCTTCAATATGTCCTTCTCTGCTTGAGTTAAGGCATTAAAAGCCTATTCATCAGCTGGTTCATCAAAACCATCTTCTACAAATTCCCATAAGTCTTGTGAGGCAAACAGGACTCTCATGGTAATGGCCCAATAATCATAGTTCTTTCCATTAAATTGTGGAAGCTGAGCATTTCCAATATTCATACCAGTGCTTGGTCCAGCCATTACTTTTAAACTGAACTCTGAACTTAGACAACCTGTCTTTCCTTTTATGAAAGAACAAACTCTTTTACACAAAAGACAACAACTCTGTTTTCTTTGAGAAATATATGAACTTTATCTTCTGCTGAGCATTCACATTGCTGGAGAAAAGCTACAAGAAGTCTTCTTCTTCTTTCAGCTTCTTTGAAACCTTCAAAGAGCCTGAACTAGCTCTGATACCATGTTGGAATTTCTGATAATTTCATAACAATATGGAGAGAATAATAATCCCCTTCTCACACAGAGAATGAATGACAGAGATTTGCAGAATAAAACTTTTCTTTCTATTTCATTAACAGAACTAAAAACTATTAAAAAATGTCTTCCTCAATGGAAGGATTCAAAAAATATGATCAAGACTGCTACAGACACAGTGCTCTCAAAAAAAAAATTCTCACTGTCTCACAGAACAAAATAAAACACACGATTCTATTCAAAACTCTGTAACTCTGGTTTTTTTTTTTTATTTACTGCTGTGTATTTTTCGCACTGCTGTGCATACCAATACAATTCTCTCTTACAATGCCTCTCGATCTTTTTCACTTTATATATGACGCGGCGGAAAAATAGAAACATAAAAAAAATTACAAAGAAATACATTGCAGAACATAAACTTAACACAAAAACTTTATACGCGCGATGTACGAGTGGAGCCCACTTCACAATCGGCAATCGGTGATCGGTGGATCGGCTTGATGAACAAACTTGTGATTGGAAATGTTGCGATTGGTGACATTGCACTTCCAACGTTGTGATTGCGATTGGATCGAATCAGAAACATACAATCGGTGATTACATATGAGATGGGCGGAACACTTGAGACTTGCGATTGTAATTGCGTGATTGGCACCATCGGTGATCGCATCGATGAAAAACAAATGCGGTAGGCGGAAACACACTTTGGATGTTGCGATTGTGATTAGCAATTGTGGTGAGACCACATCGCATCGCATCGCAATTTTTCAATATAACATATGCGGTGATACAATGTTCCTTTACGATGTGTGATTGCGAATATCGCATCGAAACTTTCCATGTCAACAAGACACTTGTGAACTCTGCTGTTGTGATTTGCGATTGCGACTGTGATCGCATCGCATCGCGATTCTTTACATCAACAAGACACTTAACTTAAAAAACTTCCGATTATGATCGACAATGAAGTGGTGGGGACCACTTGACGTGTCTCATTCAAAAAACTTAAAGAACTTCACCGTTTAAACAAATTTTTCTTCATTTTTGGTTGTTGAGGGCTTAAAAGCCCGAAAGGACTGTTTTTAAATAAACTCTGTTCTTCTGTGCTTTGGAAACACGAAAGTCTTCGTCCCTCTGCAAAAATGGCTACGCCAATTCTAACATTAACTTCTCTTTTGTAAACTTGGCTGCGGCCATAAACAATTAAATTCATCCTTATGATTTTCCCATTCTTCTTTGAATGCATGGTTCTTTGCACGCAAGCTCCTCTACTACCCCTGTACTCTATTTCTTCCTGCTCTCAAGACACGCAGATGACTTTAATATTTCAACATTTAATTGCAACCTCTCTACCATCAGATAGAACCCCCTGAAGATCAATGAAATTTAAAATTATTTTTGTTCCCATTATAACTAACTTGGAGCTCCTACCTACTAGTATGTAATTCGATGGAAGGCAATGATTGTAGGCCCTTACCTTGAAAATGGATCCAAACCCTCCCTCACCAAGTTTTTTTTCTGCTTTAAAATTGGAGGTAGCCTGCCTTAGTGTATCGTATTTGAAAATCAGTTCTAGATTTGCGATAGGAGGGGATAAGTTATATTCTCCTTCCTCACCTGCGAAAGGAAATAAGTAATGAAATAGGTGAATAGTTCACCACATCCAAACTAATAAAGTGCACAGTGGATGATTGAGCAACTTTGGAACCTCTGGTTCGAGATATCTATTCCCAACGTGTTCCACGGAAACGAAATAGGCCTATGGCTGCAATTAATCCAACGGAAGCGGCTACTGCGCCCAGAGTTATTGCAAGCAGATTACGTATTCTGACTTCTGCCAATTTTCAGCCAAAGCCTCACCATCAAATTGGGCATGTTTAATTTCACCAAAATATACAAAACTAGTTTATTCTTATTATTGTAAGATATGTGAAGGATGATACCGGATGATGCAGCCGGTGGCGAGGGGATAGGAGTATGAGGGCCAACTGCACATGAAGTGTGAGCAATAAACTAGGGCGCATGTTTAATTTCACCAAAATGTACAAAACCAATCTACTTATCAATGATAGAATGGAGGCGAAACATACCGATTAACGGAGGCAGCGGTGAGGGGATGAGAGAATAGAAAAACGGATCAGTCTCGTAACGCAAATGACAACCCATAGCATAGAAGCGTGCTCCATTTGATCCGGGTTTGCATCCAAATGTACTCTTAGCAGTTATAGTCTCTATATTTGTCAGAGCGACAGATAAGCAAGAGTTGCAGCTCGCGTGGGACAGATCTCTCCAACACTGTGCTAAGCTGTAGATCAAAGGCAAATTAGAATCTGATTGGAATACATCTGCAGGAAAAAGGATGCGACTCCGGATGGCTCTTTCGGTAATATTTGGGAGAATCTCCCAAATATGAGACATGAAGCTGTCTGACGGGTTAGTGGTGTACTGGTTGCATTCAACACCATAAGACTAGATATCCCGAGGACTATAATTGTAAAAAGAATGATTGTCATAACGTAAGAAGCAACCTTCTAGTTGAATGAATCCAAAAGTACTGTTTTGACAAGTATGGAGAAGCAATGCTTTTATCCTAGATGCGCAGTGTTGTCAAAAAGAGGAATTTAAATCTCCCCTGCACTCGAGAAGCCCATAAACAGAACTGGTGCTGCTTTTCCCCCCAACAGTATAGGTAGCGAATCCAGTCGTGGAAACATTGACCACCAATGATTCCAAAACCTGGTTTAGATGAAGCTGGAAGGGGTTGTCGTTTGTATACTGGCTATTCCCACAATCGTACCCATGCCAAACCCCAGTTGTATAATTTTTCTGTTGACTGACTGAGAGGTGCAGACACGTGAATAGAGTAGGTAAGTGTGCTTCTGATTAATTGTTTTATCTTCATCGCCATGGCAGCGCAGAGCATGAGCTCAACGCTCTTTCCTACTGATATTCCTGGGTTTGCAAGGTTCAGCGCGCTTCCCTTTTCTAATTTGATGATTAAAGCCGCTCTTATATGATCGCGCCTGGCAAAGTGCACGCCAACTAGACCTTTTATCATGGATCTATTTTTTGATCTTTTATCATGAATCTGTTTTATTTTTCTGGTGTTGAGTTTGACTTTTTCATAATTACCTTTTCATTTTATTTGAGTTAAAATTGTCGAGTTTGACTTTTTCAAAATTATATTTTCATTTTATTTGAGTTAAAATTTCAGAAGACTACTTCAAGTTGAAAAATATTAATATTAAAATGTAACATTCAAATATAATAAAAAGATTATCCAAAGAAGCTCTTCAGAAGTGGGCATTCCTCTGTTGTGATATGATGCCCGGTCACACTAAAGGGGTTGGGGTTAAATTTCATTTCAATATTGTTGTAGGGTGTATAGGTAGGAATAAGAGGATTTAAGATTTGACTTTTATTAAATTGTATAAAGTGTAAGTTGATCATTTTAGCAAAGATATTAGGAGACATTTTCTCTAGGATGAGAGTAGTGACTAATTTTCAGAGATGTTTAGAGATTTTATTATTTTACTTAATAAATGTTATGATATTAGGAATTTGGCTTATGTGATCCATAAATTGTGAGAAAATATTTCGGTAAAAATCACATCAGAATAATTTTGGTCGACACGTTTGGAACCAGCCAATGTGGTTCATCATCAGGACAAGATGAAGAAATGAAGAATCTGATCAGATAACCCAATTAAATAGATAAGAAAATCTTCAACTAGATGTTTGTAAGATAACAACTAGTTTGACTAATCCTAGGAAATGAAAACAAAAATATAAATTAATGATTTCTTATTTATATAATATTAAATGCTTATTGTTTAAAATTGAAATATTATTTATTTTTATTCTTAAAAAATTTTAAAAATAATTTTTATTTTTTATTTATTTATTTTAATTGATTAATTTATTTTTTTAGATTAAAAGATAAAATATCAACCTAAATAATAAAACTAAATAGAATTGAAAATAAAATAAAAATAACCATAAAAATAAAATACATTAAAATAAAATTAAATAAAATATACAAATAAAAACAAGTAAGTAAATAAATAAATATTAATAATTTTAGTTTAAAAATTATATTCTTATTTAATAATATGTTATATAATAATAATCATAAGTTTTAAAAATAAAAATAAATAGATAAATGTATAAAAATATTAATATTTTTATTTTCATTTTTATTTTATTTTATTTTATTATTATTATTTTTAAATATAAAATTATAAAAATCTCCAACTACCCATTTATAACATAACGGCTAATTTGACTAAACTTGGGAATTGAAATAAAAAATATAAAATAATGATTACCTATTTAATTTATTATTAAGTGTGTAATGTTTATAATAGGAATCTTATTTATTTTTATTCTTAATAAAATAAAAATTAACCAATATATTCTTGAAGAATAATAATAATAATAATAATAATAATAATAATAATAATTATTATTATTATTATTATTTTTGAATAATAATTAATATATTTATTCTATTCTATTCTTTTTAATAAAAGATTAAAAGTTAAAATATCAACCAAAATGATAAAACTAAATAAAATTGAAAATAACTTAAAAATAAATAAAATTACATAAAATATAAAAATACAAATAAAAATAAGTAAATAAATAAATATATATAATATTTAGAGTTTAAAAATTAAATTTTAATAATATGTTATATAATAAAAAACCATAAGATTAAAAATAAACATAAAAGTAAACAAGCAAAAAAAATGAAAATAAAAATTAATTAATTAATTATTAAAAAAAAAAAAAAAAAACACTAGGAATGAAGAGCAGGAATCTAACATCTGCTAACCAACCACCCATCGTCCCTATATTAAATATTTTAGTTTAAAAAAATCATTAACCTTATCTGATTTTTTTTAAGAAAATAAGAAACACAAATTTTTTTATAAGTATAATTTTCATTTAATTTAATGTAAAGTGCCTAATTTTAAAATAAATAAAATCATAATAAAGGAATCACAATTAAATTGTTATAAATTTAAAATACAATATAATTTTGCTTATGAATCCCTACTCCACAATAAATTTAATAATAATAAAATATATAATTATTTAATAATTATTAGAAATTCACATTTACAGGTTTTGTTTTTTTATTTTTTATCCAAGTCTTGTTTTTTTATTTTTTTCTCGAAGAGTCATTGAAGAGTCGTCATTTTTATCACAAACAAACATTATAAATAGCAGTTGCCTCTAAAGGTGCAAAGATACATAAAAAGTAGTTCATCCCATCAAAATTTGAGAAAATTTATCTTTCATTGTTGTGCTAGATGATGCATTCACATCTACTGAGTGCATTGATTATCCATTCATATAACTGTTATTATTTAATAATATCAATAATTTTTTTTAGAAAAAGACATTCGATTCATATAACTGTTATTGTTTAATAATATCAGTAGTTTTTTTGTTTTAAATATGTGAAAAAATGTTTGATTCCGCTCACGCAGTTGACACCATTCTGTTCGAAATAAATTCACCCATGACCGGGCAGAAGTTGAAGGAAACCATGCAGAAACTTAAAGCTGATTTGTATCTAGAAACGTTTGTGAACAAGTCCCGGTGGGTGCGCTGGATCACCTTTGCAAGTTTGGGATATAATAATTTACCTATTATTTGGTAAAATGTTCAATTTTTGAAAATTTTGGAATTATTTAAATATAAAATTAAATATTCAAATAAATTAAAATGGAAATACATCATGTATGTGTAATATAATGAATAATAACTAATAGTATGAAGAATTATTTTAAAAAATTATAGGAAAAATTATTTCAAAAATATTGTATGAGAAGAAATCATGCAAGAAATATGTCCATATGAATTATTTCAAATAAATAAAATGAACTTTATCTAATCTAGTAACAAATTTCCTTGAATCAAATTTAATGCTAAAAAAACTAATATTTTTAGTTAATTTAAAATTTTTATGATTTTTTAATAAAATATAAATTTGATATTACCCTTCATCATAGTGAAGGCTGGGTTTTTTTGGACTTGCTTCCTTATGTGGAAAGGAAATAGGCTTTTTGTTGCCCTTGGTTAGGCGGTGGACGCATTCAAACACTTAGTATTTATTTCTTTGGATCCCGGATCCCTGAAGGGGGGCTGTGTGAGGCATAAATCCATATATAAATACAAATCCATAAGGGGATTCGAGGATTAGGAGATTGGGGAGTCCTATCATTTTTGAACAAATTCATTTTTATAACGAAAGAGAAATTTTTAAAATTAAATATTAAATTTTTTTATATAGTGGAAAAACATTAAATATTTGTTGATGATTTTCCATGCAATCACAATGCCCCAGCTCCCTCCGCCGCTTCCACGGATCACCCAAAAAAGATCGTCTCACATTGTTGCTCTGTTCAGCTCCTCACGCGATGCGTCAATTAGCAACGCGTCAACAACGTTGTCGACTGTGAGGCCGTATTTTCTCGTAAGGAGCCGGAGCCCGCCTCCACTGAAATGCCTGCTGGAACCCACCGTTGGGAAAAATCCACCGGGAAAACCATGGATTTATCTCTTTTGCACAATTGTTGAATACACCTCTCCCGGCGTTGCTCTGGCTTCCACCTAGGGTGTACCGGAGCTCATATTGACATCTATTTTGTGGATGTCGATGAGGTCGATGAGAACGAATGGAGTATCTGAAGTAGAGGACAGGCCCTCGTAGCTGTGCCCGCCACTACGTACTCGAAGCTCCCAACCTTGTTCTATGCAGCACGCTACAAATTTCTACACTTGCAACCTATTCGCAAGAACGATTATAATGGTTGGTTTTTGCACAGTAGACTCTTTGAATCGCAGATTTTGTAGAGAAAATTTTAACAGAGAAGTATATTCATCATTAGCAGCATTTGCAGAATGAGATGGGGTTGTTAGGTTTGTCACTCCATGACTATGCAGCATGATAACAATGTATCTGTAAGTTACTTTTACACCAAAGATGTTTACTTTTGAATCATTCCACTGTCACCATATTTGACCTTTTTATTTTCTGTCGTTGATTCAAGTAAACAACTATCACATTGTCCATCGTTGGATCTGTATTTTAAAGGAAATGGAGAGTCAGGGAATGTCCTAATGTTTCTCACTAAAACAAGAAACTTCACAATCACTAACATCTGCAATTTCTCCACTTACTAAAAAAAATAACTTAAAGTTTCTTGTTTTAGCTAGAAACATCAGGACATTCCCTGACTCTCCATCTCCATTAAAATATAGATCCAAGGGTGGACAATGTGATAGTGTTTTACTTGAATCAATGGTAGAAAATAAAAAGGTTGACTATGGTGACAGTGGAATGATTCAAAAGTAAACACCTTCGGTATAATTACCAAAGACTCCAAACTCAAATTCAAAAGCCGAGGCATTGTGCTTAAATATGGAATTTTTAAAAGCATCGTCTACCTACTCGATTTTGAAAGGCGTGGAATCGGCTCCCTACGCGCAAGAGGCTTATATATATGCACTGGAATTCTGAAAGGATTTTCGTAATTATAATTTTGTAGTTATTATAATAGATTATTAAAAATTTGTAATACCTAGATTAAGTTGTTATGTTATTTTAATTGATATAATTGATTTTTTTAGGTTACACGGGTTTAATAAGTATGTTATGTAAATTATGAAAACTTTTTTTTTTTTTTTCTTCATAAAGATTAATTATGGTGTGGTTTTAATAAAGTTATGGTAAAGTGTCCAAGATACAAAAGTGGTTAGATTAAAGCATTTATTTGATAATTACCTTTTCTCTCGGAATAAAAAGGAAACCCTGAAGAGGAAAATGGGTTATGTGTAAAAGAAAAGACAATGTGAGAAGTCATGGTACCTGTACACACATGACGAGGAGTATTATTGTCTCGCAGTTCCCTTGATACTAGAGCAGTAGAGGGGTAGGGTTTGAAGAAATGTACCTGTCAAAACCGCAAAATAATTAACTGTGAGAATTTTTATTAGCAAATACGCATTAGGGTTAAAGTAATGAAAGAAATGTGCAAGCAAGAAATTTAAATAAGATTTACCTCTCGGAACTAAAGAGGTCGGAACAAAACCCTGGGGAGGAAAACAAATTCAAACCGTAAGGATGAAATTTACAATGTAAATATTAAAAACTCATCCATAATTCCCAAACCGCAATGGAAGCCCTTACCTGGGTCGGCCTCGTTGAAGTCGAGTATTCGTCACTGGTAGATGAAAAGCCGCAGATGTATGGAGGAAACCACATAAGACCCTCACAGCAGTCGGTGTGTAGACTCTGCCAAGAAACATTGACTGAAAAGATACAGAGAATCGCACTCATCACTGAAAGGAATGTGTTGTGCGATCATGGTAATGAACAAGAAACAAAGGAAAGAAATGTCGTAGGAACGGAAGGAAAAACACATAATAATACCTCCATTCATGGTCAGAAACCAACTGCGGTGAAGCATGAGCACATACGAGAGTTCCAGATCTCGGCAGAACATAGAGACAAAATGGGTAAGTGGTTAAGGTTCGGGGGGTAGCATATTACACTAACCTCCCCAAGGTCCATTACGGCTGTCGAATCAATGAGCTACCGAGGGTAGAAATCAGCCCAAGTGTCAAATTACATGAGAGCTTTGTAATTTCCAACCATCATGGAGAATCAAATCATAAACCTTAAAACATATCAAGCAGTACTACCAAATATTAAGCCACGAGCTCTCGGCTGCAGCCAGTTGGCAAGCAATCCAAATGATAATTGAAAAATAATAATAGTCCCAAACTATGACCTTAGTACAAATCAAAGAGATATGATACGAACTATAGCTGACTAGCATAATACTTAACAAATGAAAGGTGTAATAATTATGTCATGCCGTGGTAATATTACTCTATGCAGTTCAAGTGATTGCAAACCATGGTACAAAGAGATTATAAAGCTGAATATTTAGATTTATATACATATGATTTGGTAACTAATCAATCAAGATCACGAGTAGGCAAATGGGAAGGTAGTAAGAATGTTGTTAGTAAAGTTAGATGTTATAATGCAAATGTAATTTTTTTTATCCTTATATTATTCATGGTTAGTTTTCCTAACGTTTACATGGTTAGGAATTACAGGTGGTATCAGAGTAGCGTTGACACATTGGGACCCAGTTGGGTCACCTAAATAACAAATTGATGTGTAAATTGTTCACATAAATAAGAAGAAGGAATTAACAAAGTATAATGAGGAGGGGTTTTGTACATCAAGCTCCTAGGACTACAGGGGAAGCACACCCCTAGTCTAACCCAGAAATAATTCCAAAAATGTCGGTGCAGCTGAGCATGGACCAACATCAACAAACAAGTAGATTAATCGAGGAACAAAAAAGGCAAACTAGTAGTCTAATGGATACTATGCAACAATTACAAGAGGAGATGGTTCAAGTGAGAAGTGATAATGAGAGGTTGATGTGGGAATAAGAGAGGATCCTTAAAATCCTCTCAGATAGACAAAATCAAGGGACAACTCAACCCATCCTAGAAGGAGACACTCGAGAAAAGGTTGAACATCGACAAGAAGCTAATGATAAGCCAAAAAGTAGCCATACCCAACAGAGCAATAATAATAGGACATATAATCAAGCCGAGTTAGGAAATGTCTCAGACGAGAAAGAGATGAAAAAACAGAAAGTGGAGCTGCAAGGTGAATTCCGGAAAATTAAACCTCCTACATTTGATGGAGAGGTTGAAGAGGTAGCAGAAGCATGGATAATTAACATGAACACAGCTTTTCAAGTCTATGAATATAACAATAAATTAAAAGCTCACTTGGCTATTTATCAACTACGAGAAAAAGCCACATTATGGTGCGAGGAAGTAAACCAGAATGTGACTTGGGATGATTTCGAGTAGTATTTTAAAGACAAATACTTAATCAAGAGATTTTACGATGAAAAGTCTCGAGATTTTCACGATTTGAGATTGGGACAACGGACAATGGATGAATTCATAACAAAATTTACCTCCTTATTAAGGTGCGTACCGTATCTGAGAGATGAAAAGGAAAAAGTATGACTCTTGAGTAGTCTACCTACTCATATGAAGGAGAGGATCGAGTTCGTAAATCAAAAGTCCATGGACGAGGTGATACGCAAAGCACATATGAGTTATCAATAGTCCAAGGTGAAAGGAGAAGCTGGTAGGAATTTACTGCCAAAGAAAGGATAGAAAAGTAATTCCAATTTCAAAGGCAGTAGAACTGGAAATTATAAGAATGCTACTAGAAATACAGCAAATAGACATCGGGGAAGGAACCAACAGAAAACCAAGTGGTTAGCAGAAGAGCGACCCATTGAAGCATCCAGTAGACCCGATCATGGAAAGATCTATAAACTGCCATTACACTGTTGGGGATGCGGTGAGACAAATTATTATACGATCTGTCCTCATCGTGGGAGAAATGAAACTGCAGCTAATTTTCAAGAGGCATCTACGGTGAGGGATGCGGCGTGAAATATCCCAAGAATTAACGTGACACTTGAGGATCAACAAGAAGATTATCAACCAACCATGATAGAACTGGAAGGTAAGCTATATTCCAAAAATATTTCAATTTTGGTTGATCCTAGTGCCAGTCTAAGTTATGTAAATTCCCAGAGAGTAGAAAACTATTACTTGCAGAGCCAGAAATTTAAAAATCCCTGGCTGGTACAATTGGCGACTAGGGCCAAGAGAAGAGTTAATGCTAAAGTTTCCAACTGTCCCCTAGATGTTGGAGACCAGCACATAAATGTTGAATTGAAAATAATACCTTTAGGCTCCTATGACATATTACTGGGAATGGATTGGTTGGAAGTGCATTGATCACTGGTAGATTGAAAAGAGAAAATAATTTTTTATAAGGCAAAAGATGGAATACGCCAAGAATTCCAAGGGACTAAGAAGCCACTTCAACTGCATCCTATTACAACATCTCAGTTGGAAAAATGGATTAGAAAAGGTTGTCAGATTTATGCTATTCAAGTGGGATTCACCAATTCTACGGATAAGACCCCTATAATGGAGAATATACCAATGGTACAAGACATTATGGATGTGTTTCTGGAAAACATACCAGAACTAACTCCAAAGCGGGACATTGATTTTAACATCGAATTAATGCCAAGGGAAACATCGATATCACATGCACCATATCAAATGAGTGTACCTGAATTGACTAAGTTGAAAATGAAATTACAGGAATTTCAAGACAAGGGATATATCCATCCTAGTGTGTCTCCTTGGGGGGACCAGTGATGTTCATGAAAAATAAATATGGTACGATGCAAATGTGTATGGATTATAGACAGCTTAACAAATTAACTGTTAAGAACAAATACCCACTACCACAGATAGTTTACCTTTTCCATCAGGTAAAAGGGGCGACTATATTCTCTAAAATAAATCTAATATCTCGGTATGATCAAATACGGACAAAATATGAAGATATATATAAAACAACTTTTTGTACCCGATATGGGCATTATGAATTTGTACTTTTACCATTTGGATTAACCAATGCACCAATAACATTCGTGAGTTTAATGCATGGCATTTTTCATCCATTTTTGCATAATTTTTTCTAATCTTTATTGACGATATAATAATCTACTCAAAAACCATGGAAGAACATAGTGAAAACTTGAAAATAGTATTAAAAATGTTGAGATAACATCAAATCTATGCCAAATTCAGCAAGTGTGATTTTTACAAAGAACGGATCCAATATTTAGGCCATGTTATTCTGCTGAGGGTATAACAGTAGACCCTAAAAAAATAAGGACCATTATGGAATGGAGAGTAACCAAAAACATAGCAGAAATATGTTCTTTCGTGGGGTCAGCTGTCTATTATCGGCATTTTATCAAGGGGTTCTCTAAGATTGCTTTTCCTTTAACCTCATTGCAGCGGAAAGGACAAGTGTTTAATTGGACCAGTGAATACCAAACTAGATTCAAACGGTTAAAACAATTATTGACTACAACTCCTAGATTAAAGGTTGCTGATCCAAATAAGGAGTTTGAAATTTTCACCGATGCTTGCAAAGAAGGAGTGGGAGTAGTATTGTCACAAATGGAAAAGTTGTGGCTTGCGAATCTAGGAAGTTGAAAGATCATGAACAACGATATTCCGCTTATGATCTAGAGTTGACTGCAGTAGTGCACACACTCAAGGTATGGTGGCACTAACTATTGGGAAAAATACTCGTATTAGAAACATATCAGAGTAGTTTGACTAGGTATTTTAAGCACGCTGACTTGAATGCTCGTCAAGCTAGGTGGAATGCACCTCAAGTGAACTGGATTTTGAAATTCAGCATGTTAAGGGAAAATAAAACCATGTCGCTGATGATTTAAGTAGAAAATTTCATTTCGTGTATGAAATCTACTTTAAACAGGTGGAATTTAAGTTCCAGAAACAAGTGAAGGAGGTTGCGAAAAAGGATCCTGAATATCAATTTCTATGGCAGCAAACGCAAGAAGAAGAAAAACAAAAAAAAGAAAACAAAGTATAAGATCAACAATGAACAAATATTGACTTTTTGAGGAAAAATATACATTCCTAATTGAATAAGTTTAAAAGAGATGATCTTAGATGAATACCATCGAAGCTCTTATTCTGGACAACTTGGTTACCAGAAAATGTTAACAACAATTAGAAAAGATTACTTTTGGTTCGGAATGCGTAAGAATATTGCTGAATACTTGAATAAATGTTTGGAATGTCAACACATCAAGGTGGAACATCAACACCCAGCAGGTTTTTTGCAACCATTCCCATGCCAGAATGGAAGTGAGAAGTTATATTGTTAGATTTTATTACAAGATTACCAAAAACAAAGTGACACAGTGACTCAATAATGGTGGTAGTTGATCGACTGAGCAAGGCAGCTCACTTTATTCCAGTACAGTCAAATTATGAAACCGTACATATTATAGACATATTTATGAGGGAAGTTTTTAGATTACATGGCATTCCGAAAACAGTTATCTGAGACAAAGATGTAAATTTCACCTCAGTTTTTTGCAAGGCCCTGTTTACCGATCTATGCACACAAATTCAATTTAGTATTGCATACCATCCACAGATGAATGGGCACACTGAATGGGTGAATTAAATTTTGGAGGACATGCTACGAATGTATGTAATGCAACAACCTACAAAGTGGGAATATTATTTACACCTTGTAGAATTTTCTTACAATAATGGATACCAAGAATCCCTCAGGATGAGTCTCTTTGAGGCATTATACGGTAGGAAATGTCAAGCACCCATTAACGGGAGCAGCCCAGAAGCTAAGCTAATGCTTGGACCTAAATTTTTTGCTGAGATGGAACAAGAAGTAAGGAAGATATGGTAAAATCTAAAAGCTTCCCAGGATTGGCGAAAAGTTTATGCAGACCGAAAGAGGACCTACTGGGAATTTGAAGTGGGTGATTAGGTGTATGTGAGGATTAGGACCAAGAAGAGCACCTTAAGGTGGACTAGCTGTGCCAAGTTGGCCCCCCAGTTCTGTGGACCTTTCCAAATCTTGGAAAGAGTGGGATCAATGGCCTATCGACTAGGTTTACCAATACACATATGGGTGCACAATGTGTTTCATGTATCTATATTGAAACGATATGCGCATGATCCAAAGCATGTAATAAATTGGCAAAACATTCAGGTAGGACTGAGTTGGATACTAAGAATTCTAAGGGAGATAAATATTTCATTAATTAATTTTAATATTTTTAATTGCAGGTCGAAGTAGACAGCGAATTTCTCGTATAACCTCAATGTATTCTCGAGTAGAGAGAAATAACGCTCTGGATGCAAACCATCACCCAAGTTAAAGTGTCGCGAAAGCACTTTGGCCCGGAAGAGGCTACTTGGGAAGATGAAAGATTTGTACGAAAGGCCTATACAGAATTATTCACTGGAATTGTGTAAGACACCAAGGATGGTGTTTACCTCAAGTGGGGGAATATGTAACACCTGGATTAAATTTTTATGTTATTTTAATTGATACATTTGACTTGTTTAGGTTAAACATGCTTAATAAGTATGTTAAGAAAATTATGAAAAAAATTAATTTTTTTTTTTGAATAAAGATTAATTATGGGGTGGTTTCCATAAACTAATGGTAAAGTGTCCAAGATAACAAAGTGGTTATATTAGAGAAATTATTTGACAATTACCTTTCCTCTGGGAATAAAAAGGAAACTCTGAAGAGGAAAATGGGTTTTATGCAAAATAAAGGACAATAAGAGGGCTAGAAGGTGAGAGTGTCAAAAACTGGCAAGAACCAGTGGAACTCTGAAACCTGATAATTGGAGGAGAGATTGGACAGAGGTCTTGAGGTCTACCACCAAAAGAACTATTATATAATCCTACACTGTCAAGGAGAACGGGGGGATCGGAGGACGTAATTGTCTCTCTCATGGTTGGGAGGATTCCATCAGCCCTACTTATGTGAGCTAAGTATTATAAACCCAGAATGGATTAGAACAAAGAGTTCTTTTTATGTTTTATAAGTACATTAATTTTTGAAAATTAAATTATGTACGTTGTGGAAGTGGAATACAAAAGGTGGAAGTTATTCTTGTTAATGAATGATTTAATAATATTGTTTAAGTTAGGGTAGAAATATATAAATCCTGATATCTGTAAAAACATCCCTTGTACAAGAATGAAATATTCTAGTTCTGAACAGTACATACTAAATGTAGAAACAAGTCTAAAATAATTAAGTATAAATAAACTGTAGAAACAACTTGAATTATGTATAAAAACAAATGATTGGAAGGGAAAATTATTCCATCTAGAGAAGAACCCCAAAAAGGATAGCCAGTCTTGAAGAAGGATAATTACACTGACTAAGTGTTGAGGAGTAAAACCCTTTTCATTTAAAGATGGTTTAGACATCTGGGGGAAAACTTATTTAAAAAGGAAATAAGGAAATACCGAACTTAAAATTGAACTGTAGAAGCATTAACCTACAGTAGAGAAGAAAAGAAAACAATGCAATTTTAGTTCACTAATTTAAATAACATCATTACAGTAATCGAGTAGTACTCTGTGGATTAACAAGTCTTAAACCAGAGAACAGAGACTTTCTTAAAGGAACAGACTGGAAATAATAATCATAGTATAGAACTACAATATAAATTTCAAAAATCTTAAATACAAATACTGCATGTATTATAAAATATAATAATCAATTACACAGGAAAACCAAATCTGAGTTCAATATCCAAAATCTAGAGCAGATACGAAAGTTGTGCACTACCCAAGAAGGGATGGCAATAGAACTTTATTATAGCTATAATGTAAGGCAAAAATGATAGAATCAACATGAAAAACAAAACATAAGCTCACAACATAGTCCAAAATTAGAAATTTGACAATTGAAAACAAAGTCTAAATATCCTCTTAATACAAACTAATGGACATTACAGAGGGCGAGAATGTAAAAAATTCTTACCATATATATCTTAGTATATGCGTTGTTCTTTGAAGACCTGAAATAGAGCTAAGAACTCCATTCCAAATAGAAACAAATTTACAAATACATTTTTTATAGAGAGGCCTTGGAGGGCTAAATACTTTCACCATAAACATAGAAATCTACAGTTCGAAACTCAAGACCAACATCGCCTTTCAAAAATAATAAATGGGCATGTTAAAGTATGAATAGAGTCTGAAACGTCTCGGTAGAGACAACCTAAGAAGTCGGGGTGCCTGTACACACACAAGGAGGAGTATTATTGTCTGCCAGTTCCCTTTCTACTATAGCACTAGTGGGGTAGGGTTTTAAGAACAATACCTATCAAAACCGAAAAATAATTAACCATGAGAATCTCTATTAGAAAATACATAATAGGGTTAAAGAAATGAAAGAAATGCACAAGAAAGAAATTTAAATAAGATTTACCTCTCAGAGGTAAAGAGGTCTGAACGAAACCCTGTGGAGGAAAAAAAATTGAACTGTAAGGATGAAATTTACAATGGAAAGATTAAAAACTCATCCATAATTCTCAAAGCAGAAATGGGAGCCCTTACCTAGGTTGGACCCATTGAAGTCGAGTATCCATCACTAATAGATGAAAAACAACAGATGTCTAAAGGAAACCACATAAGACCCTCACAACAATTTGTGTGTAGACTCTGCCAAGCATAATTGATTGAAAACATACAGATAATTGCACTCATCACCGAAAGGAATGCATTGTGCGAGCATGACAATGAGCAACAATTGAAGGAAAGCAATGACGGAGGAATGGAAGGAAAAATGCAGAATAATACCTCCATTCTTGGTTGGAAACCAACTGTGGTGAAGCATGAGCACATACTAGAGTTGCAGAGCTCGAAGGAATGTGAAGACAGGATGGATAAGTTGTTAGGGTTTGGGGGGTAGGGTATTACCCTAACTGCCCTAATATCCATTACAACCATCAGATCGATGAGCTATTGAGGGCAGAGATCATCCCAAGTGTCAAATTATAGGAGAGCTTCGTAATTGCCAACTATCATGGAGAATGAAGTCTTAAACCTTCAAAATATATCAAGCAATACTACCAAATTTTAAGCCATGGTCTCTCGGTTGTGGCCATTTGGCAAGAAATACAAACAATAATAATAATAAAAAATAATAGTCCCATACTATGACTTTAGTACAAATGAAAGAGAGATGATACGGACTATAGCTGACTAGCAGAGTACTTAACAAATGAAAGGTGTAATAATCATGTCATGTGGTGGTAATATTACTCTATGCAGTTTAGGTGATTGCAAACCATGGTACAAAGAGATTATAAAGTTGAATATTTAGATTTATATACATATGATTTGGCAACTAATCATTCAAGATCATGATTAGGCAAATGGCATGGTATTAAGAATGTTGTTAGTAAAGTTAGATGTTATAATGTGAATGTAATTTTTTTTTTTTTTATTCTTATATTATTTGTGGTAAGTTTTCTTAATTTTTACATGATTAGACGTTACAAATCTATAACTAAGATGTTTTTTTTATATTTAAAGTTTAAAATTTAATTTATAATTATTATTTTTTATACAAAAGCGTAGCGTAATGTAGGTTTATTATTCGATTATTATTATAATAATAGGTTTATTATTCGATTATTATTATAATAATTTTAAAGTTGTAGGTTTGAACTTTTGGAATTGTGTGTAATATGATTGATGAGCGGGATATTTAGGGTGAACACTTCACCCATGCAACTATGGGTATCATCTAAGTCATTGGTGGAAACCCATGGTCCACTTCCTCTCCTCCAAACAGCCTTCCTCTAATACTGATTCTAGCTCTTCCTAACCATTCTTTATATGTTCCCCCTTTCTTTCCCCTTCTTTCATCAATTTTGATTCATATCTCTCTCCCCCCATGTTTTATTTCTATTCTCTTATTTATCTAAGTAAATTACCGTTCTTCATTATCATTCTCTACCTCTTATCCCTCTCTTATATTTCATTTTATCTATCATGTTTTTTAAATTTTATTTCATTATTTAATCCAAATTTGAATTTTTCTTTTTCTTCAATTTAACATAATTTAAAATTAATATTTAATTTTCAATAGATCAAATTCTAATTTAATATTTAAAATTTTCCAAATCTCTAATTTGACTTAATCCAATTTCAAATTATAATTTCTCTCTTCCCCTCATTTATTTTAATCTTACCAAATTAATTTATAATAGTTTTATGATAATTTCTTTAACACCTAATTAAATTTTAATTTAAAATTCAATCCATTGAATTAGTTTAATAGATATTCTTTAATAATTTAATTTATTATTTTAATCATTTCTCAGCAATGACTAATTTTGACTTCACCTACTTCATTGAATTTTTAATGGCTAGATTATCTCTTATATATTCTTTCAGCGTCTACACTCTTCCTATGTAAAGCTAAGCTTCTTTCTCTTGAAGATGAGTGAAGTGTTCACCTGAAACGTCAATCATATAACACATAATTCCAGAATTTCAAACCTACATTATCTATGGGTGAAGTGTTCACCCCAAACGTCGAGCTCATAATTCATATTACACATGACTCCAGAAGTTCAAACCTACATTATGTATCTCTTTGTATCTCAATGTGTAAATGTTCATGCCTTAATTTTAAAGTTATTGTTATAAAATTTTATAATTTCTATTATTAAATTTTTTTCGAGAATTTGAATTGGTTTAGTGATGGAATAAAATAATGATTAATAAAAAAAAAATTTGTTTTTTTAAATTTTAAAGAAATTAAAATATTAATACATATAATCAATGATTTCATTTATAATTAACATAATCGAGAAAGTAAGAAGATATAGCCAATATTTGTTAGGAGGGAAAGTGAAAATTGATAATTTATTAATTAAACAAAAATAATACATATTAATTAATTTTGTAAATTTTACAGCAATGTTTTTTTTAATAATTATTTGCTTTAAAAAATAATAATATTATATATATATATATATATATATATATATATATATAATTTAGTGTAAAAATAAATATATAAAAATGATTTTTTTTTAAATATAAATTTAATTTAGGAAAAAAATTATATAATTAAAAAATATAATGTTTTTTTAATTTATAATTACATCAAAAAACATGTTTATTTTGGAATAGAGATTTTCAATTTTGATTCAATTATTAATAATTATTGGGTGGATGGTAAAGATTTAATCTCCACTGAATATTCAAGAATATTCTTAGTAGTATCCACAAATCAAAGGTTGAGATTTATCTTCAAAGTAGTTACGTCATTTTTTTCCTTTTTAATTAATTTGATTAATTAAAACAAAATTTCATATGAAAAAGTGTCCTATGAAGTAAGGTGAGATATATTATTTCTAGTTATAGTTTTTTGGATATGTAGTGTTGATAAGCCATGGTATTCAACCATAGTATTGTAACAAAAAATATTTATAAACTAGCAACTGCACCATGTGTTGCAAAGGAAATGTTGTAAATCACTAACATAAGAAAGAGTAGTATAGAGGAAATTCTCTCACATAAATCATGCAGGATAGCTACAACTAGAGAGATTGAACAACATGATTAGGCTATTCAATTACATAATTTGATTACAACTACTTATGTTAATATCATTTTTAGATAAGTATCAGTAAACTTGTGCAACAAATATACCTTGTGATTCCAATACTTCCAAAATAAAATTTGTCTTCATCTTCAAATTGTATCAATACCACAATCCACCCAAAGATAGCAAAGATACTTAAGAAATAACTACTTTTAAGTCTTACTTGAAAATTGAAAGGTTTTCAATGTACTTAACATTTTCAATAAACAAACTATTAATTAAAAAAGAAAAGTCAAATTAATCTTAAAAGATTACATAATACCATCTTTTGGCTTCACACAAGGTTGTCTTAAAGTGGTTGCACAAACTAAATATCCTTACGTTGGAAACAATGGAATCTTGTAAGTGAAATGGATGAATAGTAAAGGTTTGGCACTCACAATATCTAGGTCATATGAGTATATGTGGTCATATATTTTGTCTATAAACACTATATTTAATGTCTCAAAATAATTTTACTTGTAAAGTCAATTGGAAGGAAGAATAGTTACAACTCTTAGTCAAATATCTACTTTGGTGTACTTACTCAATTGGAAGAGAGAATACTTACAATTCTTAGTCAAATATCTATTTTGGTGTAGGTAATTTGAGTGGACCAATTCTCCAAGAGCTTTCTAAATTACGTGAATTGAGTGTTCTAGATGTTTCATCAAACATTACTTGTAAGAAAATCCCATGTGAGACACAATTCCTTACTTGTAACTTCAATTCAAAACAATAAGTTAATTTACATTTTAATATTTTTTCCTACAAATAAAAATTTAGTTATGTGAAACCAACTCTTATTAACTAAATTAGTAACACAGAGGGAATGAAAATTTAGTTATGTGAAACTAGCTCTTCTAACACAAATGTGTGTTATTAACTAAATGAATAACACAAAGGGAATACCTTACTACTCCACAGGATGTAAATTAACTAAATCAATAACACAATGTGAACGTCTCACAACTCCAAAGAGAACGTCTTACTACTCAGTGCTAAATCAATAACAAACGAAGGGATCCAAGCTACATCAATAACAAACGAGCTAAATCAACAATAAACGAAGAGAACTTATTACGACATAATTAACTAATATATCTAAATCTCATAAATTTTTGTATCAATATATTTTTTAAAATATCACAAAATTATAATTAACTATATATTTATGTATTAATACATAAAATTTTGTATATAATTACATTGTCTGTTTATTTAGGAATGTGAATTTTATAATTTTAACTGACTTATAAAAAATTATTTAGGAATGAGAATCCATAATTTTAATTCCTAAAATTATATATATAAAATTATATATATATAATTATGTATTGTGTGTCTATTCACGAATAAGAATTTCATAATTTTAATTTAATTATAAAAAATTATTTAGGAATGAGAATTCCATAATTTTAATTTAATTATAAAAAATTATTAAGTGAAAGTAAGGATTTAACCTCTCCAAAATATGCTAAAATATTTTTAGTACTAGTCATAAATAAAAGGTTGATATTTATCTCTAAATAGTTATGCCCTTTAAATAAGTTTATTAATTCAGAAAAAGATTATCAATGAAGATGCCTAATATAAATATGACTTAAGGTATTTTTCTCACATAAATATGAATTGGGTTATTTTGATGACATAATTTTAATAAATTGTTTTAGTAGCCCATAATAATATAATAACCTATTCACAAATTACAAATGTCTATAAAAAAAATAAAAATAAATCTTTGTAATTAAAAATCTTATCACATTTTTTAAATTAAATATTTGCTTAACCTATTTATTAATTGTTCTTATAATTATTATTCTTATAATTACTCCATAACCATTACTGTAAAAAAAAAAAAAAAAAAAAAATTTATTCTTATAATTATTATTATTTAATATAAAATTATAATATAGCTATTTTATATGAATTTTTGTTTTTAACCTCACCTATCTCAACCCACTAAACAAATATTATTAAACCCCATGCGTTGGTAGAGGGGTATATATATATATATATATATATATATATATATATATATATATATATATATATATTTCTTGTTCCGAAACCAATCCCTATAAATAAGTGATTTCAGGTAGAAGGGGGAATATTTATTTCACACATTAAATGAGTTAGAAAAGGGGCCCTTTCTATAGAATGATTTGATATGGCATATTGGCTAATGAAGTTCGACTACAGGACGACCTTGCCGTTGGAGCAAATGTCAAAAATCATATGAGTGGATTGCTTTCCCTTGCCATATCTAATGTTATGGCTAACATAAAATATTTACTCCCACTCTTCCACAGATTTCAAAGATGGAAAAAACATTTGTGATTTATATCCATGGCTGCTGTCATCTAAGAATTTTGCGCAATAGGCTTCAAACAACAATACGAACTCTGAAATCATATGGGAAGCAGCTAGTTTTATTAGGGTCCGTGAAAGTCTGCGGAGGCGGAGGAGTTTTGGAGGTCTCGCGGCAGAATCACTGTGACACTTGGCACTTGCGAACTGAGGTTCCCGAGAAGAAACGTAAACTCTCAGGGAGTCCAGTAATTTCTGATTGTACACGGCATTCAGGTAAATGCGTGTTCGTGTGATGCAATAGTTGTTGTTTTTGCAGCAGCTATCCAACCCATCGCAGTGAGCTTCTCCATAGAATATCGTGTAAAATACAACGCAGTATTGCCCGTACCTTAAAATTTGGGCCTCTGCAATTAAAATACATTAAATTGAAGCAGATTCATTACACACAACCTAAAACCCTAACATATAACCAGTCTTGGCCGTTCGAGAACCTGGTTCTGCAAGCAAATTACCTATAAATCTAAGGATGACAGCGGTACCATCGAGAGAAGGCCGAGTTCAATAGGATAAATGGCGGTAGAAATCTAGTTAGAAATTGTAACGAACTAATACCGGTTTAATCAATCTAATGGCGTAATCAATGACATAGGAAGGTAGAGGTGGCATGGAGGTGGCATGGAAGAGAGTTTTTCTTTATGTATTAAAGTACCAAAACACATATTTTTAATGGGAAAAAAGAAATTACATCAAAACCACAAAGAATAACAACTCATCTATAGTATAATTTAGGTATTTAATGATGTAATTTACAAAATCTATTAATAAATACATAAGTGATTTCATCATTTTTCCTCTTCAATAATCATAAATTTTTCATTTTTCAAAAATTTCAACAAAAAATAACTGATTGCATCAATTAAATAATCCAACATAAACTTTAATGTGTAATTATAATCTTAACCTTATATGATTGAAAATAAATGAATATTAATTTACATCATAGCATTAAAAAAACAAGAACATCTTCACTTAGAATATATTTAAAAACGAGGTTTTTATAATTGTTCTTATTATATATTTTAACAATACGAATCATAATAACATCAGAAGTAACTATAATCATGACTTTTTTAGATAAGAACAATTATAATTTAGTTATCATTTTTTTTTAACAAGTATTATAAACTAATATATATTTCAAAATATAAATAAATGAAAAGATCATAACATTTTAAAAATATATCACAAATAAATATAAAGTATCCAAATGATCCCCATAATATCAATAATAATTGTAATCTTTACTATTAAATATAAAATTTAGAAATACATGTATTGATTTATTTTTTTAATTTCTTTATAAATTAGACTAATATTTGGAATTAATGAAAGATAAAATAGTAAAATTAACCATTGTTTTTAGAGACTGGTTATGCTTCTAATTTCTCAATATAGCTACATCAATATTTATTTTAGAAGAATGTCCAAACCAAAACATTATAAAAAATGATAAGCTTGATAAAATTATCATATCTTTTCTCTCACTATTTCTAACCTCTATCACATGAAACCCTCTGAATATACAAATAATATTTTATTTTCTTTGAAGTTAGAAGTTGTCAACATAGAAATTTACTAAGGAAAAATATAAATATTTACCATATAAAAAAACCAAAAGAAAATAATAAAATAAACTTTAGAGAACCTCTTAACAATAAAAAATAAAAATAAAAAATAGAGTTTAGAAAACCTTTTAAACCATAACAATAAAAATTAATCACAACTTACATTTGTTAGATGTTTGGTGACAAAATCTACTTCCTGAATTCATAAAATTCACTAACATGACATAAAATTCACTCAAATCGGTATTGAGACATAGTTAATTTAGAAAACCTTTTAAACCATAACAATAAAAAATAATCACCGCTAACATTTTGCTAGATGCCTAGTAACAAAATCTACTTTCATAATTCACAAAATTTATTAAAATAACATAATATTCACTTAATCAAATCAGTATTGAGTCATATTTAATCTTATTTAAAAATAATTTTTTTTTATAAATAAAATAATTTTAATAAATATATGTTTTTATGAATATTTTTACTAAATATAATAAAAATAAAAAAATTTTAATATATTTTAAGCAAATTAAAAATCAAACCACTAAGAAATATACACTTGTTAATCATCAAAACTTTAATATTAATCACCCCAAAAACAAATACAATTCCAAAAAAAAATCCGTTTCTTCTCATACTTGTATTTTAATATATTTGATATTAAAATAAATTATCAAAGTATTTAATAAAACTTATAATAAAAAAATTTAAATTTTAATATGAGAGATATTTTTATATATTAGTTAAATAAATTAAGTTTTAATATGATAAATTTAATTTATGTGAAAATAATTTTAGTAATTGTATTTTTAAAGATTATATTTTTTACTTCTTCGTTGATAAATAGATAAGTAGATAAAATCCACTTAGTTCCCAACTAAATTCTTATTAAGATTGTGAAGTGATATTACGAAAATTCCAACTTGTTAATTAATGGTGTGACTCAAGCATATGTTTAAATAATTTTGACTATCTAAATTATTCTAAAAATTTTCCAAATAATAAATTAGTTTTCCAACTCAGAAAAACTCCCCCTTCCCTGAAATTAATGATGAATATGAATTTAAAATCAACTATAATGGAATTTTGTAAATGATGCATAAAAGTGAGTTTGAAATCCAAATATTTGAATCGCGTTTGGGACTAAGAAGCTCTATAAATCAGAGTCAAATATGAATATGGAACCCAAAACAGTTAAAATATCGAAGAATAAAAAACGTTCATAATATTCTTGATGGTTGAAGGGTTGTGAATTTATGAGCTTATAATTGAAAAATCCGACTGTCTCCACCCGGTGTTAGTTTACCTCGCTTCTGAAAACAGAATTATAAGAGTCCAAACATCTGCAGAGCTATAAAGAATCGCTCAATAGTTTAGTCTGGTCTGCATTGATCGCAATGTATATACGTCATCAATATTATTGTATATACGTCATTGTGCAGGTTGTTCGCATCATTTTTTTCTCTGATGTTTGCAGGCTGTACACGAAGATGATGAGGGCGTCTGTTCTTGCTTGCAAGTGGTATCGATTACCTGGAAAACAATTGCAGAAAAGAAAATCATTTCTGTTACAAGCATCCATATCATCGATTTCTCTGAGAATTATGAGAATCAGTTATGTTCTTCGTATTGCTTGCCATTTCGCTGCCATTTCCAGCGAAAGCATTTTCCAACATAATGAAATGCAAAGAAAATGGGAGAGGCGTTCCAGAAAATGTAGGCGAAAATCCAAGAAACGTGGGTAGAACCTTTTCTCTTAAATTTTTTCCAATTTTATGGGCACATTTTAGTTATTTGGAGGATTTAAAATGGTTTCCTTATTTTTATTATTTCTGTGTAACTGATTATTAACAATATTCAATCTTAATTTAGATATTATTTTAATGGTCTAACATCAAAATCAATTGTAAACAATGGTACAAGTGGCATTTGAGGAGAGTTGTTTTCAAATAGGGACTTTTACAGTGTGATTAAAAATTTCCATGATAAAATAGAAGTAAATCAATATAGTTAAGAATTGTGTTCAATGTTTTTTTTGAGGTTTATATATGTTTAACATATATATTAATTCTTTTTATAATTAATTATAATAAAAATAATTTAAAATAAAGTTATAATTTGGTTATTTTCTATCATTTTATTTTATTCTAGCAACTTTAGAGTTATTAGGTGTTGTTATGTTTATTCTAAGTTGATGCCTATCAATGTTTACTAATATTTAATTTATATAACTATGCTACTATAATCCATATGTTAATAATGCATATTATATATATATATATGTGTGTGTGTGTGTGTATGTAACATCTAAGGGGAGTCCAAAAGTTTGCTACAGCCATGATGATAACATTTCACTCATGGGAAGATATTGCTTCCTTCTAACAATGGACGTGCCTTGGCCTATGCTCAAAGTAGTCCTTGAAAAAGTGATTTCTTATATACCAACATTAAGTTTATTTTTTTTAAAGTAATGAAGCCTTAAATTGGATTTGGAGTTCTAATAAGAGACACATATCATATGGAGTTTTTATACAAGCATTATAAATATGTTATGAAGTTGGTATACAAGTTCACTACCTTATAACCGTGTGTTTCATGATGTTGAATATGTGGATCATATTAAAAAATCTAGTTAGTAGAGATGGAAACATTTAATTGTTGTTATTTATGCAGTAGAAATAAACTAGTTCCTCAATTTGAAGCTAAAACTAATGAAACCAACTCATTCAACATGTCAAGGAATTGAGATAATTCTATCTAACTGTTTATAAGTTATATGAATACACAAATTTGTGTTTATTATTGTTGCATAAAAAAAAAACATGTAAAACTCTCTCAACTTGACATGTTTCTAAATTATATCTTTAGTGCTAAAACATCCTTTTGCAATTATAGGATTTTTTTTTCTTTTGAACATTGCCAAGGCCTCTAGTCCTGTCCCCTTACCACAAAAATATCTAATGACACTTGTAACACCACTCAAAGTTGAGAAAACCCTAAAGAGGAAAGATGTCATGGTTGTAGGCCCATTTCATGGTGCTTGAGCCCCAAAATGTTGTTTTTCCTATGTAAGGCCTTTATTTTTCTTTTTTACCATTGTCTAGACCCATATACCCATCAATATTGCCCAAATTAGTTAGTATCCATGTTTCTCTTAGAGACTAAAAATCTCATAGAGAGGTCTCATGTGTTGCTTCAATGCATCTTTCATTATGCTTGAATTATTTTTTCAATACCCAAGACCCTCGTTATCCTTCATTGACCATTTTTAAGAATCAAGGACCCATCTATCTTACGAAAAACATAATAATATAGTATAGTAAAGAACTCATAGTCAAAAGATACCCATGAGGGAATGTTTTGTGGATTTTATTAGTTTTTCATGGTGATTAAAACTAAGAATAATTATTTATGGCTCACAAACATTTTTGTTCTCCTTTGACCTTGATTAGACCTCAAGAACCATTATGGGTTCAAAAATAACCTAATCATGGCACCATAGCACCCTTGGAGGGAAATCATAACCTATAGAGATCAAATTTGGTGGCAAGAGGTCTCCTCCATGGTGATTGAGACTAAGAAGAAAGATCTAGAATTGGAGGCCCTTCCTCCCTCGATCGAATACGGCTAAGAAAATGAGATGCATCCATGATGCTCAAGAGTTTGTAATGGGATCCATTCTAAACATAGATGCTAAATAGTCCTTGGAGAGGGTTGTTGTTATGGTTTCTAGGTGATATCTATACTTTGAGCACTAGAGGTTTAACTATGGATCAAAGTTGTTGTCTCATGACTATGTGTGTTTATATACATCTAAGTACATTTCTCATCCAAAAATTATATTCTTTACTAGGGAGAATTTTAAGATCCATACATATCTGAAGTGTACAAAAATAGATAAATTTTATTAATTCTTAAAATTCCAACCATAAAAGTTATTTTGCAAAGTGTTCTTTAAAGGTATCCATGATCCTCACAAGAATATAGAGGATATTAAAAGAGAAATTTCCATGAGTGTCAATTTTTTTCCATTGGCTGTAAATGTGTGAGTTGTAGCGAGGATTATATAAAGTTTTTTGAAAATTTATTTTCATGATTTTATTTTATTATTTTCTAAGGCTTCTACAAAATTGTTTTCCACATAGTTTTCCCATAAAATTAAATTATTAAGTAGTCTTACCTTATGTGAAGGGATATTTTAGGTGGGTAATAAGGAACTTTACCCCTTAAGAGGTTATATATATATATATATATATATATATATATATATATATATATATATATATATATATATATGGGTAAAATTGCGAAGCTGGATTACACATTCGTGAGAAACGCACCCGAAAAATTCAATCTTGCACAATTTCGGCCGAACTTGTGAAATTAATTCGGGCAAACTTTTTTTTTCCGTTAGTAGAACTTATTCCGCCATTTATGTTGACGACAACGATAAGTATATTTTTGGCCGGAGGCAAAAAAACCAACATCAAAAGTTCCGCCGAACTAAAAGTTCGGCTGAACTTCATTTTTATAAAAATAGCGGCCCACGGACCGCAACAAGTTTTTGACTCATTATCTGATTGTTAGACGTGACCGTTGGAGAGCTCCGGGAGTACTGTGTTGCGCTTGTGGTAGTGGTTTTTCTGTTTGTTGGTAGTGACCATTGGAGAGCGCCGAGAGAATTGAGAGGTGTGTTTTTCGCTGTGTGGTGTTTCATTTATTTATTTTTTATGTTTTTTTTTTTTCAATAACTTCTAATATTTGTTTTTGATGTCTAATTTTTTGCAGTGTTTGTAGGTTTTAGTGTTTTCTCTGCTTTGCATATCCATGTGGCAGTGGCATTCTTGTTCAACTTTTTCATCCACAACTTGTTCGTCCGCAACTTGTTCGTCTGCTTTATTTGTTTTAGGTACACTTGGCTTGCCTGCTAAATTCTTTGTCTTGTGTGCTAGATTCTCCCTCTCTGTGCTAAATTCTTCGTGTTAAAAATAAATTGAACTATTTTCTGAGCAACCAGAAATTACCCAAATTTTGTTCTTTGGCTTGCCTGCTAAATTCTCCCTCTCTGTGCTAAATTCTCTATGTTAAAAAGAAATAGAAATAATTTCTCAACAACCAGAAATTACCCAAAATTTGTTTCTCCAAGGCCGAAGAATTCTGAGTCAGCTAAAGGGTAAGGCTAAAAATATTCCAAGTACGAAGGCTATACCTTCTTATTATTCGCTCAAGTCCATGTCCATACTAGAAGACCTTTCATGTCACCACATCTTACTAGTTGTAGAGGCGCCTCCTTATGTCAATTCTCGGGTGTCGGGTGAGTAGGTGTTTGTGCAACTATGTCATCGGGGTTGTCTCTTTTGGCCCCTTCCCATCCGTCCATGGGACCGCACTCAACTAGGCATCGATCAAATTGAGTCCTATCATTATTGTACTAATTGAGTCCAAAAAATGTCACTACACCAGAGATCTTAACTACAACTTGAACTATTAAGGCTTTAACTCCACAATTTCTTAAGAAGGAAGATTGAACAATTTAGCATGCACGACCAGCTTTAGCATGCGCACCTAACCCCGCATCATCTGTCACACCCTATTGACCTAGTTTCACTATAAACATTTTTAGAATAACCACCTCGCCCAACATATCATTTTGTTTTCAATCCAATTTGATTGAACCGAGAAAATAGAAACCGATGGTGGATCGTCAACGATCGAGCAGTGGTGGCTCACCTCCATCCACCTATATTTGTAACACTAATACTGTCTATTGAATGTTCATGGGGATTTGTGCCTTAGAAACTGATTCTTTGGCCAAGTGTGGTGTCTCTAATGTATTCAAGAAACTTTGGACCTTGGTCTATTTCCATACCCTTTTCAAGAATCTTTTATGTGTTGATTTTAGAGCTATATGGTTTACAACTACAACCTGATTTTGTGCTAGGATTATGTCTCTTGAATGTTATTACTTTTTTTTTATTAGTAAACAAATATTTTTCTGAAACCTCTTTCTTTTAGTTGTTGTTTCTATTGCTGAACCTACTTTGGATTAGTACGCTAAACATGTTTTCTTAAGTCATTGTTGTTAATATTTAAATTGTTGTTGATATATACCAATGTCGTGACTTTACTTTATTAGCCCTATTGTTACAGTGATATGGATCATATTAGTCATTAGTGCAGCCATTAGCTGTTCATATATAGTAATGATGTGACTTGATTGTACTATGCCTGTTGTTATAGTGAGATGAGTTAAATTAGTCATTAGTGGAGTCCTTAGGTCCAAGACGCTTTGGACCACAACATAATACGTGGGCATGATTATGTTCAAGTTAATTCTAGTTATGAATACAATGAAGCTTTAAGACATAAGTATTTAGCTGCATCAATGACCAGAAATTACCCAATTTTGCAGTCACTGAGACTTTCACCAGCATCTGCAAGCTAGTTTAACACAGAACTCAGAAAAACCTCAGATAATGTTTCTAAGCCTTCAGAAACTGATTACTTGTCCAAGTGTGGTGTCTTTAATGGCTTCATGAAACTTTGGACCTAGGTCTATGTCAAAGTGGTATAGAACTTTCTTGTGTCAGTTGATCAGATGTTTCAATAAAATTTGATAATTGTACTTGTGAAACTAAAAAATATTGATCAAGAGTTTCATTATCTTATTTTTTGTCAATCTCAATACCTAAATACTGTTGATTATTGATTTTTTAAAAGTTTTTTCAAATAAATTGAAATGAAGAAAAACAAAGAGGTAGAGATCCATGATTTACTTTCCAATTTTGTGCACTTTCTTCTTCACACTCATGGCTAATTTGTATTGGCTGATCACTGTATTATGGCTGCTGAAACTGGATTTCTTCATCCTCTAAAATAGCACTAATTTCTCTGTAAAGTTAGTTTGAGTTTGAAGAACATAATTGTCATCATATTGATCATAGTTAGGAAAATCATTAAATGATGGAATGTCATCAAACATACACATTAAATTGATAGATTCATCTTCCACATATTGATCTCTAAATCCATTTTCTGATCTATGATAATTGGAATTAGTAGTAATTTGTTCATGGCTATAAACCTGTTCTATTCCTTCATAGTGATTTTGAACAAAAAATTCATCTTTCATGGTGATCTTATGTATCATTTCTTCTAGTTTTCTTACCAAAATGTCAAGTTTTACCTCCCCAATGTTTTTCTACACTTCTTTGGTTTTCAACTATTCCTTTCTGATTTGAAAATTAACTTCTACATAAACTGCAATGTTCTGCATCTATACAAGTGTTTCTGAATCTCTTTCTCTTAATGAAAATTCTATTTCTGGATCAAAGGCACTTCGATAATGCAAGAGAATTGAATCATGATGAGGTTTTATATTTTCTGGCATTGAATAATAAAATTGATTAAATTTGTCAGAAAATTGTTGTATTGTTTCATTTGGATGTCTTTTTAACTGATTATATTCTTCTATGATCACAAAAAGATTGACTTTAATTATCCATCTGTCAAGAAAAAGTTTGACAAATTGCTGGAAATTTGAGATGCTTGCATTAGGTAGATTCTTCAACCAACTCTTTATTATATTTTGCAAAGAAAGAGAAAATTTTTTGATTCAATCTCAAATAGGTCCAGATAATTCTCAAAAAATGAATATTTTTTTGGGCAGTGATGTTATTATTTTCTCCATCAAACCTGGGAATAAATTTGTAATAGTTATCAGGGAAATCATGGAGTAGAGGAGGTAAAATGAGGGGCTTATATCTATCAGGAACTTTACAAGGTACATGAAAATGCACAGGGATTGTAAGATCAGTCTTGATTATTTGAGGCTTCTTAATTGGAAAATTATCATCATAAGGTTCAGAAGAAATCTGCTTAAAGGGATTAGGGTAATTAGTATTTACAATATTTGAAGGAAAATAATTAAAAACTAATCTAACATCTTCTATAAATATAATATACATTGAAAGAATTTCTTAATAAGAAACAACATAATGTCATGGATAGTAATCCAAGTTAAAAGCCCGATCTTTCCATATTTTTCTTTCATGTTCATTCCTCCAGTGGAGTCTTGATTGTGAAATTGACTTGGAGTCGCTAGGTGGATGATTTTAACCTTTGTGTGTTTGATCACTATCCACAATCATAGATGAGATCTAAAACTATAAAATATTTTTGAAAAATGTTAGTTTCCCCAGTATGGTTGCCAATATGTTATCACTCGGTAATTTCTGAAGGTTAAAGAAAGAAATCACCGAGGTAACAACAAACTTACTTTTCAGCCTTAGGATCTAGCCTTCCTAATGCTCAGAGAATGTTCTCTCTATAAGATTTAACTTTGTTTTTATATCTGATTTGAGGCTAGTTATATGGGGCAAATTGGTTTTGATATTTTGATATGGTTTGGTGGGAAAATCACTTTCTTATATGGATAGCTATAGATATGTATCCCATTGGGAAAATGGAGTCAATGTGTCAAGCAAGAAGATCAAGATCAAGGTCTAAAGTCAAATTTTTAAAGGGAAAGATAAGAGAGTCACTAAAGATCTTCAAAGGCTGATTGGTGAAGTGGTTTTAATCGAGATAAAGAGCAATTAAGAATTCTTTAATCCGGATAAGGAATGAGAAGGTAGGGGTCAATCAAAATTAGGGAGAAATTAAGGGTTCCCTAGTCTAGATATCAACAGAAAACATTAAAATGAAAACCAGTCAATAACAAAGTGCTTTTAAAATTTTTTGATATAACAATTCCTGATTTCACATTAAAATTTAGAACGCATTTATGAATGGATGGAAAACATAAGAACATAGATAGATAACAGTAGAAATTACTTCATTTCAATGGCCCAACACATGAATCTAGTAATATGATGCTTTATTCCTTGAAATACAGTCCTTTAACTTGAGCTTAATTACAAAAAACCCTTAGGTCCAGAAAAGTATAGCTACATAAATGTTCAGCAATTAATCCACACTAAAGACTTCAAATGATGAAGTATTTATACAAATTCTAAACTATAATATCTTGAAAAAATATCAAGATTGGTTTACAGATATCTAAAATTGTTTTACATAAATAGAACTTAATAAAAGGACTCTCAAAACTAATGAATCTACTTTGCACTATTTTTATTATTGATAGTGACAAAGAAGGGAAAGTCGAATGTGGTAGCAACTCTCAGTTGATGATGAGGCTTCCAAATCACTAACTATCTCCTTCCTTTGTGTGTTTTGCTCCAGAAATTCTGCAAAATTAAGGTCCAATGATACCTTCTTATATCTCAATCCAAGATAGATATGTAAAACGTGAAAGAGGTTACTGTAGTTAAATATGCTTTTGAGATAAACCTCTCTCAGTTTCATAAAATTCCACTCCAGTTTTTCACCATAAACTCTTCAAAAAGATGTGTAAAACATAATTTTGCACAATCTGAAAATTAGGTTGTGAAGATGTGCATGTATATCTCATTATATAATACCTGTGTAAAAATTGAGATTGTTTTCTATAGATTGGCCTCTTAGGAACACAAACCTCCTCTAGTTTTGAAAAATTTATCTTGGATTGGCCACAATAGTTTATGCAAAACTATGACTTAAACATGAAATTTTTGGAAAATGTCCCTTCTTGCTCTGTTTTCATCTTTTAACCTTATTGTTCTTTTAACCTTTTTGACTTTTACTTTGGATAAAATTCATTGTTGTTGGTGAAACTATTTTAATCTCTCTTTAACCATTACTGCCTCTGTATTTACTTTTACTGTTTTACCTTGACTGCTCTGTTTTTTCTGATTTGACTTTCACTCTAACTTTTACGTGATACACTTTAACTCTGATGCTCTTTGACTATTTTGTTTTCACTGTCACTGTGAATTCTTATTTCACTTTTACCATTCACTGTGAAAATTTATCTCTCTCTGTGTAAATGAATTCTTTCTGTTTTGCTGCCTAGAATATTTTGTTTAAGGAACATCATTTGAATTCATTTCCCTGTGAGTTTTTTTCGAATAAACAGGTCTTAACTAGTATTAGACTCTTTATCCAAATTTTGTTCGATTACTCGCAAAAATAAACCAAAAGTTAATGAAACAAATGTATGCATGAATGGATTATGGCTTTGATGATGGGAAAAGAATGTCAAAAATGGTTTGAATTGTAGCGAGATTCCATTTTGTTGGTAATGACTCTCAATAACTTAAAATATAGGGTTTTTGAAACGATTTTCCACCTTTCGCATAGTTCTAGAGCTTTAACATAGTTAAATTTTAGGGATTTTCACATTGATTTAGTGCATAGCGCAGAGTGGAAAGGTAGTTGGATGGTTTTAACACATTGAATAGTGGAAAGATGGATTTTGAGGACAAAGTGAAAAAGGGAGGTAAGCAGAGGAGGGAAGGTAATTTAAATGGAGGGTGGTTTTACTGCATAGGAGAAGAGTGGTTTTTGGTGTCTATCACACTGCTTTTGGTTACTGGGTTGTTTTATTTGGAACTGTGTGATGTCGTTGAGAGGCCACCACGTAGTAGGGGAGGGGGTAGTAAAAACCACCCATATCCCAAATCTTATTTTGTTTAACAATCTTTCCATTGAATTTGCGATGAGTATTCTAGGCCGTGGGATCAAGTGGGGAGATGTGAGCAGTCAGGATTAATCGGTTTAGTTGTTGGGTATCAGGTGTGGGGCCCGGGATAAATTAATGTGGCGACGTGTTGAAAATATATTAAATCTAAGGTTTAATACATAGTCGGGTTTAGATTTGTGGAGGTTAATGTATTTGAAGAATGAGGTGTTATGGATACATGTAATATAGGGACCGGTAGAGGATTACAGTGAATAGTGGGTCTGACATATTAACATGTGCGGAATATAACTTTAGTTTATAATTAAAAGTTGCGTTGTGATATTAATATAAAATGAATTAATATAATAACGGATAAGGGAATATATGGGAATTAATACATTAAGTTAAATGTTAATATGAAATGTATTTGCGGAAAGACAAAATACACTAAGCATAGTGTAAAACATATGTTTTTTAAGCAGAATTTCATTATTGTGAAGCCCAACATAACATTTAACAGTTATACTTAGGCAAAAAGAATTTTTGTGGGTTTTTTGGGTATTTTTGTATGAAAGGGGAATTAGTGAAGGGGGTTTTACTTTTCCTAGGTAAATTGTCTTTTAAACTTAGGAAAATGGGATTTTGCAAAGGAAAATGAATGATGTAAGGAGGAAAAGGACTTTTTATGTAGGAGAAGGGCTTTTATGAGGGGAATTATAATACCTTAGTGCCAATCAATCATTAAGTCATGGGTCAGGTCCCAAAAAAAGTCAGAGAAATGCTCTGAGCCTTTATGACTGAAGGATTTAGTACTGGAACACATTGTGGAGAGGGAAATTAGTAATATACCAAATGATTTTTATCCACGCCTTGTGAAACTGCTTTCGCTTACCCATCAACTACCTTAACATTTTTTCTTCAATTACATGGGTGCATTTGAGCTTGCAAACCCTTATTCATTTTTCTTTTAAAACTGTAAACTAACTAATTCTATCCTTACTTCTTCCATGGGTTCAGATAAAACTGTTGAGCTCCTCATTTATTCTCTACCTAACTACTGATCTGTCAAGATTAAACTGTGTGGCTAGATCTTTCTTCTCTATCTAACAACATGAAATTTAAAGTATGAGAGGTCAAGTTTAAGCTGTTTGACCCTCATGGATTGTGGCATTTTAGGACAAGCTGCACACAATCTTATTTGAAAAAATAAATTAATAGTAGTGGCATTTGAACGTGCAACACTTTCATGATCCATTTTAGTGGGGTTCATATTTAGTATTATTTCTTGATCTTTGTTTCCTTTTGTCCTTTGATTGTTCTTTTAGTACTTTTACCCTCTTTTCATTTTTAATTTGGGAATACATTTGCAAAAAGAAAAGATATGTACAATATTTCAAGATTTTAACATAGTCAAATAAAAATTATGAATCCTATATTTATAGGACCCTAACAACGATTTTACATGGTGATGAATTATTCTTGTGAGATGTCAAGAACACCGCCGACTAGTAGCCTAATCCATTGGGCCAATCCCAAACATGCATATGATGTGACTGAAAACTCTAAAACTGAATTTATACCTTTTTGTGCAAACTGAAATCTGAACTGGGACTAAAAGGTGTTGCAACCTTCAAACCAAAATACTAAATCATCAATATCATAGGGAATTTTCCTTGGCTTCAAATATTAATGAATTATTTCAAAACTAGCTGAAAACTGAAAACTAAAATAAGCTGAATTCCTACCTACTTACTCTAATAAGTTGTCCAACTGCTGGTTAGGTAAAATGAAATAGCCAGTGCAAGAATTCAAGCATTATGTACTTTTATAGTCTTTGATGCATTTTCTTGTTGATTATCAAAATTGTAATTATGAAAACCATTCAAAATTTGTCGACAAATGAAAGAATAAGGAAATACTTGATTTCCTTTGTTGACTCTAGAAAATTTTCAAAGGGATCTTCCAAGATTATACACTAATGTTTAACTGATATAAAAAACTGTACATCTGTTCTGGATGGGCTCCATGCCATTAAACTGAAATTTTATTTTCATCTTTATCTCTCTGCAAACTTTCAGATAAGATTTGTGATGATATTCCTACTAATTGTAATGTTTGACTATTGAAACCTTTATCATATTGATTTTGAAACTCATAGTTAGTTCATGGAGGCAGGCTTTGAATGCATTCAATATCCAACTTATCTGCTATTGGATCATGAAAAACTTGGGAAAATTGTTGCAACCTATCGTATATAGGATTCCATGGGACTTCATAAACAATAACAAGTTGCTCTTCCTTTTTTTAAAATATGGTATACCAAAGTTCCTTTAAAAGCTAAAATTATTCCAAACATAGTCGTATAGAACTTTCCTATGTCATTTTATTAGATGTTTCAATAAAATTTGATAACTGTACATGTGAAACTGAAAAATATTGATCAAGAGTTTCATTATCTTCTTTGTTGTCAATCTCAATACCTAAAGACTATGGATTATTGATGGCTTTAAAGTTGTTTCTAATAAATTGAAATGAAGCAAAACAGAGAGGTAGAGATCCTTGATTTACTTTCCAATTTTTTTCCCTTTCTTCTTCACACTCATGATTGATTTGTATTGGCTGATCACTATATTCTGGCTGTTGAAACTACATTTCTTCATCCTCTAAACTAGCTATTGATTGCTCTGTAAATTTAGTTTGTGTTTGAAGAACATAATTGTCATCATAATGATCATAGTCAGGCAAATCATTAAATGAAGGAATGTCATCAAACATACACATTTAATTGGTAGATTCCTCTTCCACATGTTGATCTGTAAATCCATTTTTTGATCTATGATAATTGGAATTAGCAAGACTTTTTTCATGGCTATAAACCTCTTCTATTCCTTCATAGTGATTTTGAACAAAAAATTCATCTTTCATGGTGATATTATGTATCATTTCTTCTAGTTTTCTTACCAAAATGTCAAGTTTGTTGGGAAAAATACTGAGAGGGGGGGGGGGGGTGAATCAGTATTTACTGAATACTCAAAAAATTTTCACTTTTTCATTCCTTAAAACCCATACGCTACTTTCCTTCAGTAAACTAGCGTATACACGCGGATATCTTTCATGCAACTCGCGTATACACAGAGATCTAATTATGCCATTAGTTCTTTGCTTATATCATTCCATTATTCATTCATCAGATGTTCAATAAACAGTAAACATGTGCAGTAAGAACAGAATAAACCATTACACATAGCATCACATATGAACACCAGGATTTTTAGGTGGAAACCCAAGTCGGGAGAAAACCACCGCTGCAGTTGCTCAGCCTTCAATATTTTATTATAGAGAAAACATGTTACAACATATGTGCTGGCGCAGACTTGACCAAAGACGTTGTGCACCTAATTGCCATTGCGACAACAATTTCTCCCCGAAGGAGCTATGACCCCCGACTCTCTTACTCACCTCTCCGGAAGGGAGCTGCTACGACCCCGATCTCGTTTACCAGCCTCTCCTGGAAGGGAGCTACAACCCCCTGACTGAAGGCTACAACCTTCAGCACCACCTTGGACCACGTTTCATCGATTTTCACACTGGATCCAACAACTTCAATAGAACACAACTTGCAGGACACATTTCATCATATTTTCAGACTGGACCCTTTCCATACATTTAAGCACAAACATACATCACCAACAGATACTTATCAACACAGATCAGATAGCATAAACACAGCAGAACAGATCAGATATTTCATACCCCTTACTTCAGAAAACCCTAGTTTGCATACGCGCTTTTCCTTCACTGATGTCGCGTATATACGTGCTTCCATCCACACAAACCAACGTATACCTCAGTGTGTATTTCATTGCGCATACGTGCTTTCTCTTCACTGAAACCGCGTATATACGCGCTTCCTCCGCGGCGAAGTAGCGTATAGATCATCAATCATTACAGAGCAGCATACTTCATCAGATCAGATATTCAGTTCAGATCTACCCTTTTGCTTCATTGTATTGCATGTTCGCTCAGATGTTCGCTCTCTCATCACGGATTCTCCAGCTTCTCCATTAGCAGATCTAAGTGTTGTTAGCATTGCATCTAGATCCCCTTCTTCATCATTGGTGCATCATACATTCAAATTTATCTTCAAGTGTAACCCTTTCCATTTAGATCTACTTCAGAGAGAAGTATTCATTCAAGCTCAGACATCTTGCACCCACACTCATGATTTGCACAATGAATTTCTTCTCCTTATATATAGGTTTATCCTTTTTCAATACCACGGGCCAAAGCAATACCATGAGCCTTCAATACCATGGGCCAAGGCAATACCATGAGCCCTCAATACCACAGGCCAAGGCAATACCATGAGCCTTCAATACCACGAGCCAAATCAATACCATGAGTCTTCAATACCACGGGCCCCTGTTTTTTCACTTTTTGAGCGCTTTTGCCCATATGCGACTTGGCACGATGGATCGGGATTCTATGCTTGGCGACTTCCCTGTTTGCTCTGCGTATGCATAGAACCTACTCTTTTCAACTTACTTTGAGCACATTCTGAATTCCTTTCTTCATTGCCTTAAATACACAATGGCAGATACATCATCGAACGTATTCTAGCAAGCACAACTTCATCCAGAGTAAGTTGCCATCATCTTCATCGGGTGGGTTGCCATTCAAGATTCTTTCTTCATCATATTGATCAGCAAACATCATATCACATCAGATTTACATCATTTACCAAGTCCATCAAGTCAAGAATAACTTCATCAGGTGGATTGCCATCAAGGACAACACATGTCAACAGTCGCATGTCTTCATCTTCATTTAGTGGGTTTCCATCAAGGACAACACTCTGCATCATATTTCCAACAATCTCCCCCTTTGGACTTGATGGCAACCACGATGGTGTTTGGTTACCACAACAGATAGGTATATTAAGAATACAATGACACTATGTCATTCTCCCCATTCTTTGACACCATTATCTGCATTCAAACAGCATGTCATTCTCCCCCTTTGACATCAAGGGCAAAGGGCGGATCAAAAACCAACATACTCTCCCCCTTTGACATCAAGGGCAACGGGCGGATCAAAACCAGCACACTCACCCCCTTTTCTCCTCATGTAGAAGAAGCATTCTGCAGATCCAATGTATAATGAAGTGACCAAGCTCCCCCTGAGTTCATGATGAATCTTCAAACATATTTTCAATGAAGTACATGACTCTATGACTTTCCTATCACCAATGACTCATACTTACATCAAAGATCCATCCAAGTGGATTTACATATGAGACTCAAGTACCCAACCAAGTGGGTTTACACATTTCAATTCAACTACCCAACCAAGTGGGTTTACAAAATTTGACTCGGCTACCCAACCAAGTGGGTTTACAAATTTGACAAGTCCTTACATGACTAAATATTACAATTTTTTTTTTTTTTTTTTACATCATGGGTCTCAACATGACCTTTTCATCAAACTACAAATATAACTTTAAGACCAACACCAGAAAGTCCTCAAGAAAGAGAACATATTTCAGAACCATCATAATGCCAACACTGCATTATACTCAGCAACGCTAATGCTCCCCCTGAATCTGTGCATCCATGCATCCATTCCATATTACTAAGGCTCCCCCTTAGTCTGTCCATCGTGAACACTTTCACCAACAAATCATCAAGGCATTTTCATCAAAACATTAGAAACAGAATTATGAGAACTGGAACACCACCAGAGATACCAAACAGTATCAGAGATACCAAACAGCACTGCAGCTGTGCTGAAGAGAGCTGACTTCAACCAAAAATTTTCAGCAATTAGACATACGCAGTTTTTTGTGAAGGAACTCGCGTATATACGCGACTGTGTTTCAGGAAACCCGCGTATCCACTACCATCTTCTATATTTTGACTAGATCTGATCCTCTGTGAGGAAAAGACAGTGTTCAGCTTCTTTCTGAGATATTCAACTGCTTCCCTGGACTACAGATAGAACAGATTAGTTGTGTCTTCAAGCGTCATCCAATGGTGGTAGCATAAGCGCATTAGTAACCAAGTCTTCATATTCCGTGCAGCATCAATACATTCTTTCAAAAGAGATTTATCATACCAGAACAACATCTTCAAATATGTGTCAAGCAATCATCCATGTGGTCCAATATCACCATGATATTCAATATTTAACATGAAGTAACATATGTAGGCAAACGATCTCAACCGTAGTAACCAACTCTGCATGATCTATTCTTATTTCTGAATCAAACGACATCCAACTCATCCATGTGTGAGCACAAAAGATACTTATCAGCAACTAGGCCTCAAAATCTCATCATAATAATCCATGTACCAAGTCATCATCATTTGAGCATGAGTATCACAAAGACCAAAGAATAAGCAATCATATTGCCAACAATGCAATCATTAGTATTCAACCTGCTGCTCCCCCTAAACCAGTGCTCTTCCTTAACTTGTGCAATCTGAAACACCTTCAACAATAAGTTATCAACAACAATCTCTGCATGATCTATCCTCATTTCTGAATCCATAATATTCAACACAAGAACCCATGTATTATTTCATTATCATGAGTATAACCAGAATAATGCTAACAGTGCAATCATCAGCAGTCAGACTGATGCTCCCCCTGAACCTCTGCTCCAGATCTTCATCTATCAGATAAATTTTCTCATCATCAATGCATACGCATCTGTATCAGCTGGAACTCGCGTGTATACGCGACTTTGTTTCATAGAACCCGCGTATGGAAAGTGAAATATAGAAAATTTCACACCTTCATCTCCTCCTGCAAATTTACCTTCTGTTCCTGTCTTTTCTTCACACCAGATGCTCTGTCAGAGATACATATAACCAGAATAATCAAACCAACCATGAGAGACATCATACATTTCTCCCCTTGTGACGATACATTACTAGATCTCATAATGTATCTCACATCATTCCTGCAGTCAATCAGAGAAGTAAGCTTCAAAAGCGGATGACTGCAGTAGGGTCAGAATTCCCTACGTTTCTGATCGGTCCTCCTTCTTTTTCCAAATTTGCTTGAACTTTCTATTTGAGTGCTGGAAGTTATCCTCTTTCCCAGATCTGTTCATCCTGCATTCCTTTTCTACATGTCCATACTTATTACAAGCATAACATCTCATGTGGCCAGAGAAATAAACATAAGAATCATGATGAGCTTTTCTATTCTTCCCTCTATTACAATCAGCTGCTTTATGTCCATACTTGTTACATGAAAAACAATATCCTTTGAATAAACCAGAATACCTTTCTGAGTATAATCTGTTTGTTTGAGGCTTAAAAGATCTGCTCCTGCAATTTGCTGCAACATTCCCATAATTATGACATTTGAAACAATCAACATTATTGAATGATTTCCTTTGAGATCTCTTCATTTTTGGTTGACCTTTTGTCTCTTTCAACTCTTCAGGTTTTGCATTGACATCCTCTGAATTTTTAGCACTTCCTTGTGAGCTAGATTCACCTTTAACAGTTTCATGGAAACCAAGACCAAGTTTGATAGCAGGAGACCTTTGATTACTTAGAATATTGTTCAAAGTGTTAGTACTATCTTGAAACCTCAAAAGTTTAACTTTTTCTTCTAATTTACCTTTGAGAATGTTTACCTCAACCTCCAAGGCTTGACATTGCTTTGTCATGCTTTCTTCTTTTCTTCTTCCATCTTCTACTTGGTCCTTTAGATTTAGAATCTCTTCTTTCAACCAATTTTCATTTTCTTCACATGTTTGTTCCAGCTCTTCATTCTTCTTCTTTGATGCTTCGAGATTTTCTTTCAGAGAGATGATTTCTGCTTCAAGTCCTTCATTCTTCTTATTTGATATTTCTGGATCCCTTTTGAGAGAAATGATTTCAGCCTCAAGTTCTTCATTCTTCTTATTCGAGTCTTCCAGATCTTCTTTGAGAGAGACGATTTTTGCTTCAAGTCTTGCATTCTTCTTGTTTGATTCTTCGAGATCTGCATTTAGATCGTTGACTTATACTTCTAGTCTTTTAATTCGAGCAGATGTATAAGCATGAAATCTTTGGTACTTGTCTGTCTGTCCATTTAGTATTTCCATTTGTTCTTTCATCCCTTTGTACAAATCTTCGCTTTTAGAAATTGATCTTCGTTGATCTTCAATTTTCTTGATAGCTTCCTCGAGATCCAAAAATTTTCTTACACTATCTTCATCATTACATGCACCAGAAAGTGAGTCACAAGAACAACTATCAATACCTGATTTATCTTCTTCATTTTCTGCTGCACATGTTTTCTGAGATATCTCCTTTTCAGTAGCCTTCTTCTTTTGCTTCTTAGCCATGAGCACTTTCAGATCTTGGTCAGAATATTCTTCATCTTCACTGGACACTTCATCATCATCTTCTTTTGCATAATAACTCTTTCTCTTCTCAAATTGTTTCTCTTTACCATGCTTTTCTCTATAAGGACATTTAGCAGCATAATGACCAACTTTTCCACACTCAAAACATTTGAAGGGAAGCTTACCTTTGAATCTTCCAGTACCTAGTTGGAGCTTTCTCACGAAATTTGCTTCTTCTTCATCGGATACATAGCCGGATTCTTTGACAACCTCCTTTTCCTTTCCTTTTGTAGATGCCTTAAAAGCAGCTTCTCTTATTTGAGAAGGACCTCCTTGTCTCATTTCAAAAGCAGTCAGAGTACCATGTAATTGAACAATAGTAAGAGTTTGCAAATCTTGCCTTTCTTCAATAGTTGAAACTTTAGAGTCAAATTTTGAAGTCAATGATCTTAAGACCTTTTCCACCAGAGTAGTATCAGCTATGGTTTCACCCAAATTTCTCATTCGATTTACAATATCATCCAGACGAAGAAAGAAACTGGCAACACTCTCATCACTATGCATCTTCAAATTTTCATATTCAATTCTAAGAGTTTGGAGTTTTGCACTTTTACCTTTGTGTCTCCTTCATAGCTTAGAATGATTTTGTCCCATATTTCTTTTGCTGAATGTAGCTGCATTACTTTAGCAAATTCTGATTCAGACATGCTTCCCAATAAGACATTCACTGCTTTGGCATTGATTTCATACTTCTTTCTTTCAGCTGCATCAGTAGGAATATCTGCCGGGTATTGATAACCTTCTTGCACGATTGCCCATACATCTGCACCAAGACTTTGCAGATATGCTTTTGCACGTACCTTCCAGAATATCAGATTGCTTCCATTGAATAGAGGTGGCTTTATAGACATTACTCCTTCTTGACTTCCCATTGCGACGGATCTCCTTCAAGCGATCAAGCTTCTGCAGAAGGACCACGCTCTGATACCAATTGTTGGGAAAAATACTGAGAGGGGGGGTGAATCAGTATTTACCGCATACTCAAAATTTTTCACTTTTTCATGCCTTAAAACCCATACGCTACTTTCCTTCAGTAAACTAGCTTATACACGCGGATATCTTTCATGCAACTCGCGTATACACAGAGATCTAATTATGCCATTAGTTCTTTGCTTATATCATTCCATTATTCATTCATCAGATGTTTAATAAACAATAAACATGTGCAGTAAGAACAGAATAAACTATCACACAAAGCATCACACATGAACACCAGGATTTTTAGGTGGAAACCCAAGTCGGGAGAAAACCACCGCTGCAGTTGCTCAGCCTTCAATATTTTATTATAGAGAAAACATGTTACAACACATGTGCTGGCGCAGACTTGACCAGCACGCAGGCACCCACCTGCGCTCGTTTACCAGCCTCTCCTGGAAGGGAGCTCCAACCCCCTGACTCGTTTACCAGCCTCTCCTGGAAGGGAGCTACAACCCCTCGATCTCGTTTACCAACCTCACCTGGAAGGGAGCTACAACCCCCTGACTGAAGGCTACAACCTTCAGCACCACCTTGGACCACGTTTCATCAATTTTCACACTGGATCCAACAACTTCAATAGAACACCACTTGCAGGCCACATTTCATCATATTTTCATACTGGACCCTTTCCATACATTTAAGCACAAACATACATCACCAACAGATACATATCAACACAGATCAGATAGCAGAAACACAGCAGAACAGATCAGATATTTCATACCCCTTGCTTCAGCAAACCCTAGTTTGCATACGCGCTTTTACTTCACTGATGTCGCGTATATACGCGCTTCCATCCACACAAACCAGCGTATACCTCAGTGTATATTTTATTGCGCATACGCGCTTTCTCTTCGCTGAAGCCGCGTATATACGCGCTTCCTCCGCGGCGAAGTAGCGTATAGATCATCAATCATTACAGAGCAGCATACTTCATCAGATCAGATATTCAGTTCAGATCTACCCTTTTGCTTCAGACAGATGTTCGCCTAGATGTTCGCCTCATCACAGATCTAGGCCTTCCATTAGCAGATCTAGTAGATACAAGTGCATTTCAGATCTAGATCCCCTTCTTCATCATTGGTGCATCATACATTCAGATTTATCTTCAAGTGTAACCCTTTCCATTTAGATCTACTTCAGAGAGAAGTATTCATTCAAGCTCAGACATATTGCACCCACACTCATGATTTGCACAATGAATTTCTTCTCCTTATATATAGGTTTATCCTTTTTCAATACCACGGGCCAAAGCAATACCATGAGCCTTCAATACCACGGGCCAAGGCAATACCATGAGCCTTCAATACCACAGGCCAAGGCAATACCATGAGCCTTCAATACCACGAGCCAAATCAATACCATGAGTCTTCAATACCACGGCCCTCGTTTTTGCACTTTTGAGCGCTTGCCCATATGCGCCTGGCACGTTCTTTTCCGCGTGCATACGCGACTTCCCCTTTAGAAATATCCGGCGTATTCGCAGACATACTCTTTTCATCATACTTTGAGCACATTCTGAATTCCTTTCTTCATTGCCTTCTGTACACACTGTAGATACATCATCAAGAACGTATTCTAGCAAGCACAACTTCATCAAGTAAGTTGCCATCATCTTCATTAGGTGGGTTTCCATTCAAGAACAACTTTCTTCATCATATTGATCAACAAACATCATATCACATCAGATTTACATCATTTACCAAGTCCATCAAGTCAAGAATAACTTCATCAAGTGTATTTCCATCAAGGACAACACATGTCAACTGTCACATGTCTTCATCTTCATTTAGTGGGTTGCCATCAAGGACAACACTCTGCATCATATTTCCAACAAAGTTTTACCTTTGCAATGTTTTTCTTCTCTTCTTCGGTTTTCAACTTTTCCTTTCTGATTTGCATATTAACTTCCACATCAACTGCAATGTTCTAAATCTTTATAAGTGTTTCTGAATCTCTTTCTCTTAACTGAAATTCTATTTCTGGATCAAAGTCACTTGGATAATGCAAGAGAGTTGTATCATGAGGAGGTCTTATATTTTCTGGCATTGAATAATAAACTTCATTAAATCTATCAGAAAATTGTTTTATTGTTTCATTTGGATGTCTTTTTAACTGATTATATTCTTCTATGATCACAAAAATATTGACATTAATTATCCATCTGTTAAGAAAAAGTTTGACAAACTGCTGGAAATTTGAGATGCTTGCATTAGGCAGATTCTAACTCTTTATTCTATTTTGCAAGGAAAGAGCAAAAAGTATGATTCTAACATCATCTTCATCAATATAAAATAGGTCTAGATAATTCTCAAGAACTTAAATATGTTTTTGGCCAGTGATGTTATTATTTTCTCCATCAAACCTAGGAAGAAATTTGTAATAGGTATCAGGGAAATCATGGAGTATAGGAGGTAAAATGAGGGACTTATATCTATCAAGAACTTTACAAGGTACATGAATATGCACAGGGATTGTAAGATTAGTCTTGATTATTTGATGCTTCTTAATTGGAAAATGATCATGATAAGATTTAGAAGAAAGCTGCTCAAAGGGATTAGGAGAGTTAGTATTTACAATATTTCAAGGAAAATAATTAAAAACTAATCTAAGATATTCTCTAAAATATAATATACATTGAAAAACTTTCTTAATGAGAAATAAAATAATGTCTTGGATTCTAATCCAAGTTAAAAGCCCGATCTTTCCATATTGTTCTTTCAAGTTCATTCCTCCAGTGGAGTCTTGATTGTGAAATTGATTTGGAGTTGCTAGGTGGATGATTTTAACCTTTGTGTCTTTGATCACTATCCACCATCATAGATCATATCTGAACCTGTAAAATACTTTTGAAGAAAATGTTAGTTTCCCCAGTATGATCGCCAATATTTTATCAATCACTAATTTCTCAAGGTTAAAGAAAGAACTCACCGAGGTAACCACAAACCTACTTTTAAGCCTTAGGATCTAGCCTTCCTAATGCTCAGAGAGAGCTCTCTCTATAAGATTTAAATTTGTTTTTATATATGATTTTAGGCTAGTTATATGGGGAAAATTGGTTTTAATATTCTGATTTGGTTTGGTGGGAAAATCAGTTACTTATATGAATAGCTATAGATTTGTATCCCATTGGGCAAATGGAGTGAATGTGTCAAGCAGAAAGATCAGGATCGAGGTCTAAAGTCAAAATTTTAAACGGAAAGATAGTAGAGTCACTAAAGATCTTCAAAGGTTGATTGGTGAAGTGGTTTTAATCGAGATAAAGAGCAATTAAGAATTCTTTGATCCGGATAAGGAATGAGAAGGTAGGGGTCAATTGAAATTAGGGAGAAATTAAGGGTTCCCTAGTCTGGATATCAGTAGAAAACATTAAAATGAAAACCAGTCAATAATAGAGTGATTTTAACAAATTCTAATATAAAAATCCTGATTTCACATTAAAATTTAGAACATATTTATGAATGGATGGAAAACATAAGAAAATAGATAGATAATGGCAGAAAATACTTCACTTCAGTGGCCCAACAAATGAATCCAGTAATATGATGCTTTATTCATTGAGATCCAGTCTTCTGACTTAAGCTTGATTATAAAAAACCCTTAGGTTTAGAAAAGTATAACTACAGAAATGTTCAACAATTAATCCACACTCAATACTTCAAATGATGAAGTATTTATACAAATTCTAAACTAGAATATCTTGAAAAAATATCAAGATTGATTTACAAATATCTCAAACTATTTTACATAAACATAACTTAATAAAAGGAAACTCAAAACTAACGAATCTATTTGGCACTATTTTTATGAATTGATGGTCACAAAGAAGAGAAATTTGAATTTGATAGCAACTCTTAGTTGATGATGAGGCTTCCAAGTCACTAACTATCTCCTTCCTTTGTGTGTTTTTCTACAAAAATTCTGCAAACTTACGGTCCAATGATACCTTTTCATATCTCAATCCTAGATATATATGTTAAAAGGGAAAGATTTTATTGTATATAAATTTTATTTTGAGATAAACCTCTCTCCGTTTCGTAAAATTCCACTCTAGTTGTTCACAATAAGCTCTGAAAACTGATGTGTAAAACAAAATTTTGCACAATCTGAAAATTAGGCTATGAAGATGTGCATTTATCTCTCATTCTATAATACCTGTGTAAAAACCGAGATAGGTTTTTGTATATTGGCCTCTTAGGAACATAAACCTCCTCCAGTTTTGAAAAATCCATCATGTATTGGCCACAATAGTTCTGCAAACTATTACTTAAATAGGATTTTTTCGGAAAATGTCCCTTCTTGCTCTATTTTCATCTTTTAACCTTATTGTTATTTTAACTGTTTTGACTTTTACTTTGGATAAAATTCATTGTTGTTGGTGAAAGTATTTTGATCTCTGTTTAACCATTACTTCCTTTGTATTTACTTTTACTGTTTTACCTTGACTACTTTGTTTTTTCTTATTTGAATTTCGCTCTGATTTTTATCTGATACGCTTTAACTCAGATGCTCTTTAACTGTTTTGTTTTCACTGTCACTGTGAATTCTTATTTCACTTTTACCATTCACTATGAAAATTTATCTCTCTGTGTGTAAATGACTTCTTTTTATTCTGCTGCCTAGAATATTTTGTTTAAGGAACAACATTTGAATCCATTTCCTTGTGAAATTTTTCGAATAAACAGGTCTTAACTAGTATTAGACTATTTATCCAAGTTTTGTTCAATTACCTCTAAAAAGTAAACCAAAAGTTAATGAAACATATGTCTGGAAGGAGGGATTATGGCTTTGATGATGGGAAAAGAATGTGAAAAATGGTTTGAACTACAGTGGGATTCCGTTTTATTGGCAATGACTCTCAATAACTTAAAATATAGGGTTTTTAAAACAATTTTTTTCCTTTCGCACAGCTCTGGAGATTTAAAACAGTTTATTTTAGTGATTTCACATTGATTTAGTGCATAGCACAGAGTAGAGAGGTAGTTGGATGGTTCTAACAGATCGCATAGTGGAAAGATGGCTTTCAGAGGAGGACATAGTGAAAATGGGAGGTAAGCGGAGGAGGGAAGGTAATTTAAATGGAGGGTGGTTTTAATGCATAGGAGAAGAGTGGTTTTGGGTGGCTATCGCACCGCTTTTGGTCACTGGGCAGTTTTATTTGGAATTGTCTGATGCCGTTGAGAGGCCGCCACGTAGCATGGGAGGGGGTAGTAAAATCCACCCATATTGCAAATCTTATTTTGTTTAACAATTGTGCCATTGAATTTTTTATGAGGATTCTGGGCCATGGGATCAAGTGGGGAGATGCGAATGGTCAGGATTAATCGGTTTAGTTGTTGGGTATCAGGCATGGGGCCCGAGATAACTTAATGTGACAAGGTGTTGAAAATGTATTCAATCTAAGGTTTAATACATAGTCGGGTTATGATTTGCAGAGGTTAATGCATTTGACGAATGGGGTGTTATGGATACATATAATATAGGGACTAGCAGAGGATTATAGTGAATAGTGGGTCTGACATATTAACATTTGTGGAATATAACTTAAGGTTATAATTAAAAGTTGGGTTGGGATATTAATATAAAATGATATAATATAATACGAGATAAAGGAATATATGGGAATTAATACATTAAGTTAAATGTTAATATGAAATGTATTTGTCGAAAGACCAAACACACTAAGCATAGTGTAAAACATATGTTTTTAAATCGGAATTTCATCATTGTGAGGCCCAACATAACATTTAACACTTCTACTTAGGAAAAAATCATTTTTGTGGATTTTTTGGGTATTTTCGTATGAAAGGGGAATTAGTCAAGGGCGTTTTACTTTTCCTACTTAAAATGTGTTTTAAACTTAGGAAAATGGGATTTTTCAAAGGAAAATGAATGATCTAAGGAGGAAAATGAAATTTTATGATGGAGAAGTATTTTTATTTGAGGAATTCTAATACCTTAGTGCCAATCAAGCATTAAGCCATGGGTCCGGTCCCAGCAAAATTTAAAGAAATGCTCTGAGCCTTTATGACTGAAGGATTTAGTACTGGAACACATTGTGGGGAGGTAAATTAGTAACATACCAAATGATGTTTATCCATGCCTTGTGAAACTGCTTTTGCCTAGCCATCAACTACCTTAACATTTTTTTTTCATTTACGTGGGTGCATTTGAGCTTGCAAACCCTTATTCATTTTTCTTTTAAAACAGTAAACTAACTAATTCTATCCTTATTTCTTCCAAGGGCTCAGATTAAACTATTGAGCTCTTCAATTATTCTCTACCTAAATACTTATCTGCCAAGATTAAATTGATTGGATAGATCTTTTTTCTGTATCTAACAACATGAAATTTAAAGTATGAGAGGTCAAGTTTAAGTTGTTCGGCCCTCATGGATTGTGGAATTTTAGGACAAGCTGCACACAATCGCATTTGTAAAAGTAAACTAATAGTAGTGGAATTTTAACATGCAACACTTTCATGATCCATTTTAGTCGGGTTCATATTTAGTATTCTTTCTTGACCTTTGTTTCTTTTTGTCCTTTGATTGTTCTTTTAGGACTTTTACCCTCTTTTCATTTTTAGTTTGGGAATAAATTTGAAAAAATCAAAGGTATGTACAATATTTCAACATTTTAAAAGAGTCAAATCAAAATTATGAATCCTATATTTATAGGACCCTAACAGCTTCATCACCAACCAGAAATTGCCCAAATTTTGCAGTCATAGAGACTTTCACCACCATATGCAGGCTAGTTTACCCCAGAACTGAGAGAAACCTCAGAGAATGTTTCTAAGCCTTCATAAAGTCATTCTTTGGCCAAGTGTGGTGTTTTTAATGTCTCTAGGAAACTTTTGACCTGGGTCTGTGGCTATACTCTTTTGAGGAATTTTTTCTATGTTGATTTTAGAGTTATATGGTATACAACTACAACCTGATTTTGTGCTAGGAGTATATCTGTTGAATTTTATTAATTTGTGCTTGTTAGTAAACATTTTTTTGTTGAAATATCTTTCTTTTATTTATTTTTTCTATTGTCGAACCTACTTTTGATTAGTATGCTAATCATTTTTTCTTAAATCATTGTTGTTACTATTCAAATTATTGTTCATATATACCATTGTCGTGACTTGATTGTATTAGCCCACCAATGTCGTGACTTGATTGTATTATCCATGTAATTACAGTCATATGGATCATATTAGTCATTAGTGCAGCCATTAGTTGTTGATATATAGTAATGATGTGACTTGATTGTACTAGACCTGTTGTTATAGTGAGATGAGTCAAAGTAGTCACTAGTGCAGTCCTTAGGTCCATGACGGTTTGGACCACAAAATCATACATGGAAATTCTTATTTTCAAGTTACTTCTAGTTATGAATAATATCAAGCTTTAGGACATAAGTATTTAGCTACATCAACAGCCATAAATTACCCAAATTTTGTAGTCTTAGAGACTTTCACGAGTATATGAAGGCTAGTTTACCCTAGAACTGAAAACAACCTCAGAGAATGTTTCTAAGACTTCAGAAAACTGATTATTTGGCGAAGTGTTGCGTCTTTAATGTCTTAACGAAAATTTTGACCTGGGTTTGTGTCCATACCCTTTTGAGGAATAATTTCTTTGTTGATTTTAGCATTATATGGTATACAACTATAACCTGATTTTGTGCTAGGATTATGTCTATTGAATGTTCTTAATTTGTGTTTATTAGTAAATTTTTTTTTTTTTCTGAAATCTCTTTCTTTTAGTTGCAGTTTCTATTGTTGAACCTACTTTGGATTAGTACGCTAAACATGTTTTCTTAAATCATTGTGGTTACTATTAAAATTACTGTTGATATATACCAATGTTGTGACTTGATTGTATTACCCCTATTGTTACAGTGATATGGAACATATTAGTCATTAGTGCAGCCATTAGATATTGACATATAGTAATAATGTGAATTGATTGTACTAGGCTTGTTGTTATAGTGAGATGAGTCAAATTAGTCATTAGTGAAGTCCTTAGGTCCATGACGGTTTGGACCACAACATCATATGTGGGCATGCTTAGGTTCAAGTTGATTACAATTATGAATAATATCAATATTTAGGACATAAGTATTTAGCTGCATCAGCAACCATAAATTACCCAAATTTTGTAGTCATAGAGACTTTCACTAGCATATGCAGGCTAGTTTACCTAGAACTAGAACAACCTCAGAGAATGTTTCTACTTGTAATTATTTTTGTAGTTCAAAAAGGTCCAAATTACTAACATATTGACATTATTTTCTAAAAAAAGGCTCTAGAAATAAATCACAAAAATTACTATGTTAGTAACATAAAGAAGCTACACACCTTCCATAGTTCAACAACTACAATAAAATTAAGCATAGTTTCACTTTGTGGCTTTTGTGGAAGCCAACCTCAAAATAAAATTGTAAGGGCAGTCCAAAAAATATAGATATCCAAAGGCATGTCCATTTTTATCATCAGAATACATGTGGTCAAATAAAATATGTAGTTACCCAAAATAAGATAACATAAATACAAATTTTTGGGTAGTAACATTTCTATGGAAAATTTAGTATATGAAAGATAACTGTGCTTAATAACCTCCTCATACTCACCTTCTCTGAGGCATTTTAAAATGCATCCACCATTTCAAGGACATATGTACCTTGTCTAGTCCCAATATTATAGACTTCACAACCTACACCACACCAAGAACAGTCACATCTCAGAAAGGGTTTGGCTTTCCTTCCAAATTCTCCTTCTCTGTGAACTGTGAGAAATGTAATTGTGAGAAAGATAAGTAGCGATCCATTAATGTTACCCCTCAGTGTTGATTCTTATCGAGTGGTATCAAATATCTCGTGGTCTTTTCAGTTTTTAGATGCAACCATGAACAAAATGAAAAATGCCCTACCTTGCGATTGAAAAGATTATGTCAGCAAATCAAATCATGTTTTAGGCTCTCTACTCCGTGTAATTAATTTTGCTAATAATATAAAAATTTTCCACAAAGATGAAAAAAATATTTTCAAATGAAAATGGAAAATCAATTATTTTTAAAGAAACAAAATCTATTTGTTGGGATCATTTATGTTCTGTAGGGAGCACTATCAATGGAAAAGTATAGGTTTAGAACCAATACAAATAAAATCATAAGAATGCACATAACATACAATTAATTTAAATGATGTATCATGTGTAGCCTTGTTAATTAAGTGGAAAGCATGCATGGTTCGAACCCTTCGTGGGTTGAAAGGAATAGTCAATGGCATACCAAATAGAATACATTAATATGCAACCTGCATTTCTACAACTTTATGACATATTGCTACAATTACCCTGAGAACGTATTAGTGTGGAAAAAACGATACTTCCCTACTATTGAACAATATAAGCTCATACATGCATCATTTTTGGAGTTTTCTTTAAATGGTTTCTTCTATATTTGGTACATATTGCTCCTCACACAAATTGAAATGGCATTTGATTTTTTGTGTAGCGACTATAATTCATTCCCAATGTAGTGTTAAAATCCAGCCGAATATTTCCTTGCAAAGGTTTTTTTATCAATTTTTTTATTAATATCTTCAAGCTTAATTTATGATTAGCGTTTTCTATCATTTTATCTTTCAAATCCAAGCTTGAATAGGAATTTTCTAGTAGTGCATTTATTTTTTGAGTTTGTGCTTCTTTTTGAATTATTCCTAATTATGTTCTAAACTTCTGAATATTCTCTTCATCTAATCCTTATTTGATTATTTCTAAATCAATAATTAATGATTTAGAGGCTAAGATTTCTAAAAAATAAATTCTATCTCTTCATTGAATTTATGAATGAATTGTCCAACTTAACATTTTTCTCCGATAAGAAAGTTGTTTTTTTTTCTAAGGATTTTGATTTCTTTATCCTTTTCTTTAAGCAGAGGCGAAATTATAGTTTTATCCTTTGAATCGAGAGACATTTAACAATTAATTTATACTATAAATCACTAATTAATATTTTATGAGTACTGTGTGTAATTCTTGCAATTTTCAGTTGATTTTCTAGATTGTTAAACTGTATATTCAATTTATTTAAATTTATTGTTTCTTGCACCAAGTCTCTAGATACTATATTTATAGCTTATTTGAGAAATTCTCTTTTGTCTTCTAGTGGAATTTGATTTTTTCAGGCCAAAATGCATAACTCCATTAGATGTTATTTCTATTAATGGTCAATCAGATTTATACAATTAAGTGACTCTTTGTTTAATTATCCAAGAGCCATTTCATATTTGTATTCTCCTAATTATTTAAAATTTTGTTTATAGCCTGGACAAAAATATTAAAGGATTATGTCCAACATTAGCCCAATTAATCCAAAGGGGCATTTGTGAGCCCAAGCATCATTCTGAATTTTTTAAATTAAATCTAGAGATGGCTAGTATAATACCAAGAACATTTGAAGTTTGGTAGAGGATAACATAGCACTCTATCAACCATTAGAGGATAGCATCACACTCTATCAACTATTAGAGGATAACATCGCACTGCATCAACAATTAGAGGATAACATCACGCTATATCAACCATTAGAGCATAACATCTCACTGTATCAAGCATTAGCGGATAATATCGCACCATATCAACAACTAGACCATTACATGAGAAGATATTGTTTAGGCTTTCTCTCTCAATATTCAATATCCATCATTTTGACATATGTTTTCACAATTATAGTAACTATATATCTCTATATATGTTAATTATTTGAATCTTTGGGCCTACCCTCAAATTAAGATTTTGGCCTTTCCTCAAATTAAAGCTAGAGCCTACCAGTATAAAACCAACAACATTAGAAGCCTTCCAAAAGATAATATCCCATTGTACCCACTACTACGCCATTCCAAAAGAAAATATTTCTTCTTTCTTCCTTAATATCTAAGTAAAATTTATTTCAAACTAAATTTATGTAAGTAAAATTTATTTAATATCATCGTTCTAGCATATGTTTTCTAAATTATAGTAACTCTATGCTGGTATATTAATTTGTTAGAGTATGAAAAAAATTTGATTAAAAGATAATATGAACTTTAAGGGAAATCCTAATGTTTTTGGAGACCATGTATATATCATTTCTCCCATAAACTTTAAGGAAAATGCTAGTGTTTTTGAAAACCATGTACATGTCATTTCTCCCATAAAATTTAAGGAAAATGCTAGTATTTTTGGAAACCATGTACACGTTATTTCTTCCATAAACTTTAAGGAATTTTCCAGTGTTTTTGGGAACTATGTACATGTCATTTCTCCCATAAAATTTAAGGAAAACCACATAAATGTCATTTCTCCCATAAACTTTAAGTAATTTGCAATAAAATTTAAGGAATTTGAAATAAATCTTCATTTAAAATATTTTTTAGTAAAATTTTGACATTTCTCCCATAAACTTTAAGGAATTTGCAATAAATATTAATTTAGTATATTTTTAAGGAAACTTCTAGTGTTTTTGGAAACAATGTACATGTATTTTCTCGCATAAACTTTAAGGCATTTTCTAGTGTTTTTGGGAACCATGTACATATCATTTCTCCCATAAAGTGGCATCCATGTACATGTCATTTCTCCCATAAAATTAAAGGCAAACCATGTACATGTCATTTCTCCCATAAAGTTTAGGGAATTTGCAATGAACTTTAAGGCATTTCCAATAAATGTTCATTTAACATATTTTATTGAATTTTTTTTTTTTTTCAGGGATCAAAAAGCCCACTAAACATGGTTGAAAAATAGACATTATTCATAGATGTTTCTTGCTATCCCAATCCAAGGAAAGCATTGATCACATATGTGCCTTGCAATATTGTGACTAACAACTTCCTCCAAAGGAAAATGAATATACTAGGAAGAACAAAAAATAATGAAGCATATTATATTGCATTGATAGAAGTCTTGGGAACAACTAGGGAATATGGCTCAAATGGAATTGTAGTTTTCACCAATTCTAAACTTGTGTGCAACCAGATGAAATGCATGTACCAAGTTAAGGAGGAGAGGCTGAAATACTGCATGGAAAAAAAAACAATATTGTTAGAAAACTTCAATTTTTTAGGACAAGACATTGTGAAAATTTTAATAAGATATTCAGGTGATCTATTGTGTGGAGAAATGCCAATTCAAGATTTATCTCTCAAATATGAATTAGTATTGTATGGGGCAATGCCAATTCAATATTCATCTTTCAAAGATGAATTAGTGTTGAGACACTCTCCTTCAAAATTTATTGATGGACATTGTAACATCTCTTTGATATGTGTGTGTTTTCTACTTATAAATGCGTCATTTTTAATGACCATGTGTTTTTTTTTAAGTATATACCAAGTGTGCTCCCACCCTGTAAACACAACTTGTTGAATTTCATGTTTTATAAAATTAAATGTGTAGGACTTCAACAAGTTTTTGTTTAAAGTGAGTTTTACACATCAATTTTTTGAATTATTTTGAATTTGTTTTAAATATTAATTTTAAATGTCCACTGTATATATATATATATATATATATATATATATATATATATATATATATAGTGGAGGATGAAAGACAAACATCAATAGAATCCCATGCCTCTACGAGAGAGGGAGATCATGGATTGAGGGATGCTCATGTATCTATATTTAATGTGGATGTTTTTAAATTACATTTGAATATATAATATTATCCCCATACATACATGTAAACATGTGGAATTGGTTTTTTTATTGAATATATTTAATTTTATCCCTGTGTACATACATGTATACATATGAAATTGATTTTTTTTATCAATTTTGTGAGTTAAATTAGTTTTAATAAATTTCATTTTTTTTATTTTTTTAGGAGTTCGAAGGAAAATAGGATCTACTCCATGAATGGAGTGTGGCCATGGTTCATGGAATCGTGGTATTATTCACGCAATCTAATCAATCATATGTATGTATGTATTTTTGAATTGATTATAAATTCATATTTTTTTATGAAGCTTCCCTCTCGTCATGTGAGGGTGGTAGTGGTACAAATTCCCCTGGTGGCCAATCAATAGGTGGTGGCCAATCGCATGAGGGTGATGGTATGCATTCCCTCGGTTGCCAATCTATGAGTGGTCATGTTGGTTCTCAACCAATGGGTGGTCATGCTGGTTCTCAACGATCTTAGAGTGAGCATGATGTTGTTCAGCCATCTTGAGGTGGCCATTGATATTAATTTTATTTTCATTCAATTATTAATTTGTTTTAAATAATCTGTATAATTTTTTTGTGGTTAGAAAGAAAATTTGTACAAACTTGTTCAAATATTTTTTTACTTATATATGTAATTTTATATATTGATGTAGAGGGTAAAAATTTCACTTGAAAAAGACATAAGTTATACTGTGTTATTCAAGAATAAGGTTGTACACCAGCCATGACTTATCCTTCTAACATTTCCAATTTACCTTGGGAAACAAACATCCAACAATGCACATTAAAAATGTGTGAACATATTTATTCAAGATTGAAGAAATATCTGTCTCTGAAAATCCCTGCTAGGAGTATAGAAAGTTTAGAAATAGTTACACACTCTTTAAGCACACTTGTAGATGTTTACAAAAATCTTGGGCCAACCACTGATACTTTTGTAGAAGTGATGATGAAAATAAAAGAAACAGTGATGGATCGTGATACATGAGATGATGTTAAACATAGAGTTACAAAAGATATGGAAAAATCTATGTTTAATTTCAAAGAAGGGTTGAAAATAAAGATGCTAAAGGTGAAAAATTTCAAGCACCATGATATAGCTTTCTATTTGTATGATAGACACCTTGCTGCCTATGGAAGACTACCATTGAACAACGAGGTTCCTCTTTTTTTCCAAAATTATTGTGTGTAGAATTATTTTTTAGAATGAAGCCCAATTATAATGACCTTCCCTCTGAATTTTTTGGTCCTGAGAAAGATCAATTATGTGACTGTAGGGGCTCTAAGTGTGATGCTCAGTTGAATCGCCCCGAGCCACCATTGGTAAGCTGACCTCTTCGCGTGGAAATTTTGCAGTCAGAGATGGATGCCACTTCTCAAATTAGTCGAGAAGGAAGGGATGCCATCATAGACAACGTTCAGAGTGGAATTGGTGGAGTTGATGTTTTTCTGAATCGACAAAGAGAACGAGAGAATGCACGTGATAATTTTGTGTATCATACAAATGATGAGATAGACAACATTAGTATTGAAGAGCTTAGAAAATATGCAAAGCATTGTCTTAATGGTTGGTAGGACTTAATTATTCATGAGGAAGAGGGCATGGGATCAATATGTGTTAATGTTTAGGGTGAATATTTTAATGTAATTTTTAATAAATACATATACATGTTTATTTGTATATGTTAATCTAACAAAAATATCATTAGGGGAATTTTGAGGCCTACAATGGGCCTCCTAAGGGAAATGTACAATCAAAATTCACTTTATGAGAACCAATCACATTTCAAGGGATGACATCATCCCTAATTGTTGAGGTGGCATTGCTTGGGTTAAATGTACTTACTTGTCACATTCTCAATGGTGGATAAAAACTCATGGTTAACTATGGTAGTGCTCCAAGTACTTTTAAAGTCATAAACTAAAGTACTCATAATAAATTTCATTTCACACTTTTTAATTAAAACAATGGATATCCCTACACAATCTTCATGTATTTACACACTTTTGAATAAATATTATATTTGTATATTTTCTTATATTTGTTTTTAAATTATATATTCATCCCATTTAATATTACAATTTCAATTAATTATAAGTTAATATCTTTACATATACATTATACATAATAAATAAAACTAAATAAAAATGTAACTTGTAATTTTAGGATAAATCAAATCTATAAATATTATTATTATTATTATATTAAGAACAATACAAAAATATTAAAAAAAAAAAAAATCATTTTAGTTTTGTATGATGAAAAAATATATATTAGTTTTGTATGTTGAAAAAAGTTATATTAGGTTCATATTTTGGGGCAAAAAGACTCCAAATTTAAATGAATATAAATGTTATATTATACTAATAAATATAAATTAAATCTATTTCAATATTTCTTTCTCTATTTTAAATATAACTCAATTCATTTCATTATGATTATATTAATATTATATATAATATTATGATAAATAATCTAAATGATATAGATATATATTATATTCCTTTTTATATTATAGATTATTTCTATGTTATAAATAAAATCAATTTAATATGTAATATAAAATTCATACATAAAATAATATATTACATTTATTATATTATATTATATTATTTTTATATAGTACGTTAATTGCATGTTATTATACAATTTAAATAATATAAATTATAATTAATAACATATTATATAATTACGAATTTTTGAATTTATATTTATATTTTATTTTAAGTTATTTAAGTACAAAGGACAATTGCATTAGTTGTTCAATGATAATGACTTTTTCTTGAAAAACTCATTCTTATTTATAGTCACATCAATACAATTTTTTTTATTAATTTTATTTTGTTACAACTTTTGAATTTAATTTAACCAAGGTTACATGGATTATGGTGCAAAAAGTGAATTGCAAATTCATAAATATTATTTTATTTGTTTAGCTATTATTTTATTATTTCCTTAGAAAGCCCATTTTAGACCTCAAAATTCCCATAATGATCATATGTTCACCATTTGTATTTAACACGCGTGATGAACAAAATTTTTGATAATATCATGGTCGAAGCTTCATGTTCTCACAATGAAGATGGTTCCCACGATCAAGATGATATGATGGAAAATGTTAGTGTTTTTTAAGTATTCATGATGTTGATGTACAATTATTAAACTATTATTATATCAATATCTTGATGACATATTTTTAAAATAAATAATTGTGTACACATGTTTGTAAACAAGTATGAAGAATTTTTCACTTATGTTTTTAAGTTATAAATTGAACTGAAAGTTTCATTAAAAAATAAGATCTAGATCTTCAATTATTTTACAGTTTTAAATTTTTTGAATTTTAGGTTTGTGGAGATGATTATTGTTTGGAGCCACCCTCTTCTTCCCTATTAGGAGATGTGTCAAATCGACCGTCACAAGTATTTAATTTTTCACTTATGTTTTTAAGTTATAAATTGAAGTAAACGTTTCATTAAAATTAGATATAGATCTTCAATTATTTTACAGTTTTAAATTTTTGAATTTTAGGTTTGTGAAGATGATTTTCGTTCAGAGCCACCCTCTTCTTCCCTGTTACGAGATGTGCCAAATCCACCATCACAATTATTCATTTTTCACTTATGTTTAAGTTATAATTTGAAGTGAAATTTTCATTAAAAAATGAGATCTAGATCTTCAGTTATTTTACAGTTTTCATTTTTTTGAATTTTGGGTTTGTGGAGATCATTTCTATTTTGCAAGGACTCCAACGATGGAGTGTATGATGGTGATAGGAACATCCAAACAATTTGAACAAGAAGTTGTCTAACTTTTTTTAATATTATTGCAAATTTTTTTATGCATTTTCATTTGAAATATATATATATATATATATATATATATATATATATATATATATATATATATATATATATATATATATTGTACAGTTTCCCATGGAGGATGTATTGATGGATGACCAACACGGGACAATGGAGAGGGAACTACATGAGGTATTGCATGATTTTTCTTTTCATTTTTTTTTTATGAAGTTATACATTGTCATTCAATTTTAAAACATTAAATTTTATTGTTTACAAATTGTGTATAGGTTCCCCATTTTTCAGATGATAGCACAAGGAGGCTTAGGATGCTACTAGTTTCTCTATTTGATTGATGATGCATATGCAACATTTTATTTGATAGATAGACTTAAATTTAATTTTCTATATAGATAGTTGTATTTATGCAGTCATATATACTTTTCTATATAAATTGATACTTGTAACACTATACATTGTTATATATTTACTTTATTGTTCATGATATAAATTTTGGACATATTTTACATTTTGGATAGTTGAAGTACATTTACTTTTATCAAGAATGATTTTAAATTTTGGAGATTTGTTACATTTGGCATGTGATCACATGTTTTGATATAATGTTTTGTTTTTAAAATTCAAGTTGTTTTGTTATTTGTTATTTAAAATGAATCTAGACGGAAATTTCAAATTGCAAAACGCATGTGGTACATGTTATGCATTTGAACATGTGTGAATGTTATATAATTAGGATGTCTATTAAAGGTGATATTTAGTTACATTTTTTATGATCATGTGTCATTTAAAACAATCATAGATGGTTTTACATATTTAAGTTCATTAATATATGTAAAAATGATTGAAGTACATTTGAATATATGTAAAAATGATTGAAGTATAATACATATTGATGTATATATATAAACACGATCATAAAATTGTAGGTGTTCATAGATGTGTCGAAAAATCATAAAATTTTAAAATTGCATTAAAACATATCTATTACACAAAAAATTTCATTAATGTACATAGAAAAGCTATTATAGATGTTAGCTGATAGTAAACTAGAAATTACAAAACACGTACCACACATTTCGCATTCAAGAATGAATACTATAATTTTCTTAATACATTTCTTAAACAAAATCATAACTTAAAATTTGCATTATATAAACTATGCTAGATATACATTTACATTCTGCAATACTGACATTATGACATAAATTGTACCAGAGAATGTATGAAATCGTTCAATACTAGATAATCTACATGTATGTGTACATGTATATAAATTACTCGTGTGCATGTACCAAAACAATGTACATGTGAAAACACTTGTACATAACATAAAATATACATATTATAGCAATTGTAAAACTTAAGAATGCAAAACAAAAGGCTAAAAATTTCAACTAGCTAAAAATTTCTAGTTGAGTTCTGTAAGTTCTAAAAGATGAATCCAAGGAGAAGAAATTGTTGGGCAGTTCAATCAAAAAAATTCTAATGGAATGCCCTCTTTAATGATCTTTTCATGATCGTCTTTTGATATTTTCCATTTCTTAATTTTCAATTTTTTATTTTATTGAACTTCTATCAACTTTATGTGTGTTGCACACACGAGGTAACTATATTCACAACTTGTGACATCAGGTTCATAGTCTTGAAAGTAAACAAAATCCAGATTTTGATGAGTTTGTTGGGAAAAATAACCTTCTATTATAATAGAAACTGTGTCATATATAAACCCATTATCATCATTGTTTTCCAATAATTTCATCTTCCGTTCAATGAAACACAACAAATAATACTTCACATTTTTTGCGTTGATAGTAGGTGCAACTACATCAAAAACATCTCCTGCATAATAAAACAAACTTTCATAAATTTAGATCATAATTAACATGAAAAATTAAATTTAAAATTAACACATGTACTTGATTTTTTTTATCTATTTCTAGATCTCTATCGTTTGAAAGCAATTGAAATGTTACCTTCTCTAACAAGGTTAGAAACTTGATCACCTTCATATGATACTATAGTCTCCTCTGATTGCATTTCTTCAAATTTTGCAACATACATTTTCCCATTTGTATTTAGTTATGTATATTAAAAATATTTTACATATATTTTGATTTCAAAAACATCATTGGATTCTGTGTTGTCTATGCAAACATGACAAAAACAAGAATATTTTCTTTTATCAAATGCAAACACATTTTGGTACTATGTTTTAATTAAATGTAATTTTCGAGTCAATTTTATTGTTTCAACGTCATCTCCAATTGATCTATTTAAATATTGGATCCTAATATGCAAAAAAAAACTATATGGAAAATTCAAACAAGAATATAAGTATGTTATTAAAAATACTATCAAAGATAATCATTGTGAAAAATAATGTTTAAAATTGGAAATCTAATAAAAGTTAGATCATGTACATATTAAATATATATATATATATATATATATATATATATATATATATATATATATATATATATATATGTACATGTACCTTTGTACTTCCCTTGACCGGTTAGTCCAATGGCTTAGTGCAGTGATGCGCCATTGAACAACTTGTTCAGCTAAGACAAGTAGGTTTGTAGAGTGGTCCATTTGATATAGTTGAAGTGCTCATTTTATACATGCCCCTGCACCATCATGTTCTCCTTTTTCATGACCAGTCTCAAATAAATCCCAACAATGTTTAATGTTGGTATTCATATGAAGATGACATAACCAAAATAATGATCGTGAAGATTTGAATTGACCTGCGTATCCATCTGACCCTATCCAATGTTCATTGAATTTTATTTCACAACTTTTCGAGGAGTCATAAATCTTTTCAAAACAATGTTGTACAAAATATGTATCATGTGTATGATTGTCATTGATATAAAAGTGATATTATTTAATAACATATCGGTTTTCACTCGTGATTTCTATATGATTAACATTTTTTTTAGTGTGTCTATATAGAGTATGGACAAGCATGGAGACTTGGTCAGAATGATAATATTCACTCCGTATTTCTTTTTGTGGAACAAATGTGTAGCTCTATGCAAAATCAACTATTGAAAAAATGGTCCTTGCTGGAAAAAATTCATGGTACTTTTTGAATTACAAGTCCTTCCATCGAGCTCTATAGGAATGCTTAGTGTATTTATACATTTCTACCTAAAAATTTCTCAAAAGCTCTATCAAAAAAAATTCTTCTTCTTGTAAATCAATTCTTTTAGCACTTGTAGTACTATTTGAACCAATCCATGTATGAATATATTCATATCTCTTCCATTTCACTTTTATGTTGGACAATGATTGATCATTTATATCAGTATGATATTTGTTTTGAAATACACTCATTTCCACAATCATCACATTTTTTACCACCAACACAGTTATTTTGGTAAAATAATTCATGGATTTCTCTTCCAAATAGAATTTGAGATATGAAATCATGAATAGTGGAAGGAGGAGGTGAATCTTTCCAAAAAAAATTACCAAAATTAAGATATGTGTCATAATATAATTGAAATTCCACATGATAACGACAACACCAAGTGTTGCGTATAGTGATAGGTTTAACATACCATGGTTTTTGTTGCAGAAAAGCATTGATTGAGACATTAATTTCACTATTCTCTTATATAAAATTGTTGAACAAATCTATCTGAGTGGTTTTTAAGATATGATTTGCATGTTCTTCGTACTAATTTCATGATATTCTTTGTCGCATCACATCCCTTGCTTTTTGTGAAACACGTGAATTTTTCGTCCAATATTCATATATTATCCTTTTAACATCTTCTCCAAGTCTATCTTTGTATGGTTGCCTACAAATAACTGTCCAACAAGCGAGTTCATCATTTACATATATTTTCATTCAAAATTTTCGATGCCTGTGCAATGCTTTTCATGAGGTCCCTAATGTTTGTGCCATAGATTTTATCAAGTCATTCTCTATAGTACTTGATGAAACCACTGCCATTTGTATTTCTCTACGTGCATCTAAATCACTTTTCTTTCTAGATCTTCCAATTGAATTTAGAGCACTATTTATTTTTTGTGTCACATTTTCCTTCATTTTTTTATCTTTTGTTTATTTTTGAATACCCAATAAAGTCACAGCTTCTTTTAATTTCTTTGATTTTAAGATACTTTTCAAAATTTGGGCTTGAACTACCACATTTTCATCTTTGAAAAACATATCAATAATGTGCTTAACATGATATTGTATAAGATGTATGTTTGAAATTTTGGAATCCTGTGTGATATGATTGATGAGCCCGATGTTTCGGGTCAAAACTTCACCCATCTTCAGGAGGAAGAATCTTAGCGTTATATAGGAAGAGTGTACACACTTATGCTAAAATAATAAATAAGACATAATATAGTTGTTAAAATTGAACTAAGAGGGTGGAATTCAAAAGTGGCCACTGGGGAGAAATGATTAAAATAATAATAAATTGTATTATTGAAGAACAAACATTAAACTAATTTAATGGATTTAAAATTAAAATCAAATTAGCCATTATGGAAATTATTATAAACCAAATATAATTAATTTGGTAAGATTAAATTAATGAGGGGAAAGAGAGGAATTATAATTTGAAATTAGAGATTTTTAATTTTAGAATTTGATTTATTCAAAATTAACTATTGATTTGAAATTATGTAAAAATAAAACTAAATTAATTAAAATTTATATTAGGGTTAAGTAATGAAAATAAAATAAAAATATATATATTTTTTAATTGTAATTTAGGATAGATAAATTGACAAAATGAAAAAGAGAGTGATAAAGAGGAGGGGAAGATTACGTAGATAACTAAGGGTAAAGAAAAAATCAGCAAAAAAGGTGGGGGCAGGGGAGGGGGGCGAGGGGGGGGCGGGTGGGAATAGATGAATAGTTAGAAAGGGCTAGACTTGGAATTAGAGGAATGATGTTTGGAAGAGAGGAGGTCATTCCTCTAATTCTAAGTCTAGCGCTTTCTAACTATTCATGTGTTCCCCCCCTCCCCCCTCCTCTATCCCGTCATTTCAACAATTTTGATCAATCTCCCCCCCACCCCTCTTTTTTGCTGATTATTTCTTTACCCTTAGTTATCTACGTAAACTTCCCCTCCTCTTTATCACTCTCTATTTTATCTTTTTCAATTTATCTATCCTACCTTCCAATTATAAATATTTTCTATTTTCTATTTTATTTTCATTACTTAACACTAATATAAATTTTAATTTATTTCTTTTTCTTTTTAACATAAATTCAAATCAATATTTAATTTTGAATAAATCAAATTAAAAAATTAAAAATCTATAATTTCAAATTATAATTCCTATCTTTCCCCTCATTAATTTAACCATAACAAATTAATTTATAGTTGGTTTATAATAATTTCCATAACGACTAATTCGATTTTAATTTTAAATCCATTAAATTAGTTTAGTATTTTTTCTTCAATAATGCAACTTATTATTCTTTTAATCATTTCTCCCCAATGTCTAATTTTTACTTCCACCCTCTTAGTTGAATTTTAATGGCTAGATTCTGTCTTATTTATTATTTCAGTGTCAGCATCTACACTCTTCCTATCTAACGCTCAGCTTCTTCCTCCTGAATATGGGTGAAGTGTTCACTTGAAACGTCGGGCACATCAATCATGTCACACAAGATTGCAGAAGTTCAAACCTACATTGTGTATCTCACTGTGGATACGTTCATGCCTTAATCGTATAAGATGGTCAGCTTTTTTTATCTCCATATGTGTTAGTGTCAACATTTTATAACATCTCATCATCGATATTGATTTCATATGTACATATTGGAATTAATGTACATAATGGGTTTACATATTCAATAAATAATTAAATTAATAAATATGTATAATTTTAATAATACACATTCAACATATATATACAAACTTGGTGATTCAATTTCTTCAGTTGAATTTCTTTCAACATTTCAACATCTTCAATCATTGGTTCAATATATATTTCACTTTCTCTTTCAAAATTTTCTATCTCATCATCAATGTATTGAGGAATCTCTCTCTGTTTACATTACAAAATATTTTTCATATTAATTCATAAAATAAAAATTAAGTTTCACAATACACTAGTCAAATTTTAAATATCAAATTTATAATATTTACATTTACATACTTGCTTCAACTTCTACTTCAGGTTGATTTTCCCTTTCAATATTTGAGAATTCTTCTCTGTTTTTTTGTGATATTCTCTCTCCTGTTTTCTACGAGCCTTAGGGTCTCTTTTTCAATCATATTTTCTCTTGCAATTCCTTTGATTTCTCACAATAATTTAGTATGAAGCTCAAAAACATTCCTTCAAAATCCTGTAAAGAAAACTCACTATCAAAATTTAGACAAAAAGTCAATTAAAAAAAGCATAACAAAAGATATAATTTCAAAAAAGCTCATTTTAAAATTTTTGCACAAAAGATATACTTCAACCCAAAACACTTAGTTTGAAATTTCCACCAAAAAAATGTCTTTTAGAAATGAAATGAAGCTCTGAATATTTCCTTCCAAGTCCTACAAAAAAACTTCACTTAAAAAATTAGACAACTACCCACTTTAAAAATCACTATAAAATATTTACTTCAACATAAAACACTTACTCTAAAAAAATGTCACTTTAAAAAATATCTCCAAAAAATTTCGTTTGAAAATTAAGCACCAAAGCCATACTTCAACCCAAAACACTTAATTTAAAAATTTCACCAAAAAAATGTCTTTTAAAAATGAAATGAAGCTCAGAATATTTCCTTCCAAGTCCTGCAAAAAAATTTCACTTAAAAAATTAGACAAAAACTTGCTTAAAAAAATCCTTATAAAAGATTTACTTCAACCCAAAACACTTACTAAAAAAAAATGTCACTTTAGAAAATACCTCCAAGAAATGTCCTTTGAAAATTAAGCCCAAAAAACCTCTAAAAAATGTCACTTTAAAGAATACCTCCAAAAAATGTCCTTTGAAAATTAAGCCCAAAAAGCCTTTAAAAAAATGTCATTTTAAAAAGTACCTCCAAAGAATGTCTTTTGAAAATTAAGCCCAAAAAAATTCTTTTGAAAATTAATCCCGAAAAAAGTCCTTTACAAATTCAGCCCAAATGAAGAAAAGTGCGAAAATAATGATTCCATTTTTTGCTATTTATATAGTTGTGAATTTTTTTTTTGGAGGGGCTTCATTGAATTTTCTGGCTGACGTAATTTGTGAGCAGAATTTTAACCGAAATTTTATAAAAAATTTGGCCGAACTAATTTTTCGTTAAAACTAATGGGACAAAGCGACAAAAAACAATTCGGCCGAACTATTACAAAATTTCGCCCAAAGTAACACGTCTGCAACTATGCTGAAGCTCGGCTCTGAACACATTTCTTCAACTTTGGAATGATTAAACTCCATCAAAATCTATGAATTAACTTTCGAAACCAAAAAAAGCATTTACAGAAGTCAAACTACTTTTAAGGAATTCCATAGATATTTACTAATTATAATTAATTTTGTAATAAAATGGGTGCAAACAATTTTTTGAAGGTCATTATGATTCATTGAAATCAAAATTCTGTATCTTCCAAAATACACTGTAAAAAAAATCGAAAAAATTATGGTGCATTACATTAGTCTGTCATCTATAATGGGTATTTTTTCGATTTTTATTTTATAACTAATATGTTGAGAAACTTCATGCGAGCTGAAACATATTCAAAATATGGATTTTTTTCATATTGGTTCATTTCAAAAAATTGTAGTAATTATGATATGCATAAGATGGTTTCGTAAATATAATGATATCGAAGTAGACTCCTTCTTGATTGTTGTAACACATTTTTTTTCTCTAAACACAAAGTTTTCAAAGAATACACCAACACGTTTCAGCATTACCTTTTATGAATCCTTTGATTTTTAAAGAACACACACTCAAAGAAATGTTAAGTTGAAATATCAAATGTAAATAAAAAATTTCCAAAAAATAAGTAATAGAAAGCTAATAAACTTTCTGACAAGTTTTATTTTTATCGTGAATTGAAATTCTAAACAGAAAAATTGTTTTTTCTTGCAGAAAGTTGAAGAACTTCTAAAATTGATATTTTGTTCTAAAAAAAAGGCAAAAAGTGTAACCCAGCGTCACACACACACACACACACACACACACACACACACATATATAATATATTTTGATCTATGCTCTATTTAATATTCATGTATATCACCTAGTAAGTCTAAACAAATTCTACATTTATACATCCTAATGTAAATTGTTGCATAGTAAACATAGAAATTAAATTTCTTATTAATGGACACAATGTATTTTATGTTTAATTTTCTATCTTTCCTTAGTTTCATGTGTTTTTGTCTTGTTTATTTCCTTCCATGTCGGAATAATGCAATATGCACTCAAGCTGCATAGGTATCTTAGAGAGAGTCATTATGAGATGTTGTTTCACATTTTGGTCACTTTTCATGTGGATTTTTACTCATCAAAGTTATGGTCTTTATTTTTATTATGATCTATAAACAATATCATCTCTCTATTTATCTAAGTATGTTTGCTCCCTTTTAATAATATATATATTTTGAAATATGTTTTTATATTTATCAATAAAAAAATAAATTTCATAAACTCAATTCCAAAAAATAAACTTAACACCTTATAACCCAAAAAAAAATTGAAATGAGAAATCCAAGCTACTTCAAAATATTCCATTATAATTTTCTCTTATAAAATATGTTAAAAAAATATGGACATAGCAAAACATAACTAATAAATCACACAAACCTTTTTTTAACGCCCTCCCGCCCCCCCCAAAACCACACGCAAGTTTCCATATCTGTGAAAAAAGTGATCACTACTATAAAAGGCATATGCTAAGGACCTCCTTAAAAGTAAGATTTTAGAATAAATTGGTTTCAAGGTAAGAGTTTAGAATAAATTGGTTTCTGGAGGTGGATGAGACAACTCTACTTTATTACTAGGTTTGTGATCATTAATAAGTGTCGATTAATCATCTCACAATAATATAAAATAGATATATTAAGTAAAGGCTAACACAAATAAACGTTTTAGGTGAAGGGAATTGTTAATTAGAGTGAATGAAAATAAATAGTCTCATGACAGAAGATTCAAGAAAATACGGAGTAATTTCCCATTACAAATTTGATAGGGGAAGAAATATTTTGAGGAAGGGATTTGCTAATACTGAAGCCCTTATTACAAATAATATATATATATATATATATATATATATATATATATATATATATATATATATATATATATATATATATATATAAGCTCTATTTAATAAAATGTAATAAATAATTATAAACAATCTCTCATTAATTCAATGTATGGTTTCTGTCTATATATGTCGTCTACCAAGTGCTTAATCATGTCAAATTTCAAGGATCAACCAATAACCTCTAGGAAATGATTTTGAGCCAAGGTTACACTATGATAACACATCTAAATTATCATAATTTTCAACTACGTAACTCTAACTCAAAAGTAAATTAAAGATATACTCTTTACATGGAGGAGTAACTTGAAAAATACTCATGTAAGTCCTTGCCCTACTTTTCCTTATCACCATGAAACGAGGGGGAATTAAATAATGTTGATGGTTTATCTTTGTTTCTAGCAATAGGAATTGAGACGAGTTGGGGGAATTATCAAGCATCACAAAACTACATTATAAAAATGCAATCTTTTAACTATGAGGAAGGTGTTGCAAACTTGAATTTTATTGGTGTGGGAAGATAATACAAAGTGTATCAAAAAATTAGATGATATCCTAAAATGATATGGCTAACAAAGAACCAACGGAAATTTGATAAAATAATACTAAACATTGAAGGTTATACAATGTAGCATAAGGGTTATGAAATTTGTGGCCACGAATGTATAAGACGTTGTGGATAACAAAATATCACATAACTCGGTCCTTAGTTTCAATCCAATTTTATTATGTGGTAGAAGGAGAATATTATCCTTAAGGAAGACAACTTTCCAAGGTATTAGTGGCCACTAAGATATGAGAAGCTATGGATTAGAGAATATTCCATAGCATTGACATCATGAAAGGCATCCTTCACTAGAATTTAAACATAGACACTTTCATGATGTTCATGTCGATGTCGTAATAAATATTTACCATTGGTCATCTCAAAGCACATTAGAGCGAAAAAAATCTTTATAAACTAAAATCAAGATCAATGGTCCTATTGAGATGTTGTATTTGAAGAACCAATTGTTGAGAAAAGTGGTAAAGTGGTTTAATGGTTATTGGGATGGACCTATGTAAGGTTAATCTTGAGAGGTAGGCCAATGATAGGTCCCATGGATTTGGTGAGTGAAAATGGTGCTGGAAGACCACATATCAAAGTATGGATCAACATGGGAAGGACATATACTGAGAGAGAGGTTAGGGAGCTGCATGGGAGAGAAAATTTAGGTGGATTAAATGGTGTTTGGGTTTGTTGAAGGAGCTAGTGTGTTATGAAGAGTTGTTGTTGTGTATGAATGCCCTAAAAGTTTTTGGCATGAGTTGTAAATCCTAGTCCTAGGAAAGTTGTATTCCCCAAGGAGGTTTTAAGAATTTTTTTTTAGGTGTACATGTAGCATGATAGCACATGATATCTCAAGTTGTTGAATGGGCCACTTGAGTAGGTTAGTATGCCTTACTCAAGTTTAAGGGGGGATTGTTAGGGTAGTTTTGATAAACATAACTTGGTCATAGAGTATATTTAACATTATCATTTTTTGGGCTCCATGTATTGATAACCCATATTTTTTTCCATCACATTATTATGTAATTTTTCTTATTTAAAGGCATGAAAACTTCATTATAATTTTCCTTCTGGCCATAATTGATCTATTAGGTGTTTTTTCATAGTTTTGGGTATTCCATGATAAAAATCATGTGTTTCATGTGTTTTTTTTTGTTTCTATGATTATTTTATCACACATTATCTTTATCTTTATCTAAAAAGGATCATGGTCTGTAGAAGGATGTCATGGTTGCAGCTGTCAGCACATTGTATGTTGAGGTTGAAGCTAACATGGAGAATCCCAACTAGGATTTGACCCTTATATATGATGATTGCATGAGAGGAAATAGAAGTCCAATAGGATGAGATACAACCACATTATCAAAATTTGATGAGGAGAGCACTTGGTGTGAACAATTGTGCAAATGTGAAAGAATGACAACATAAGTGCTAGATCACAATAAAAAAAGAAGACAAATTTACTTTCAAGGTGAAATTTGTAAATTAAATGTATATGTGCATACAATTGTAAGACTTAAATAGGCATGTGTGCCCCTTAAGATAAAGTCTCGGAGTAGACACATGTGATAGTAGAGGAGAGCTTGTCGATTTTCTGGTCAATTTTAAAGCAAGAATGTTAGGGTAAATTTGACTATTGAAATTGTCAAATTTGTTAGGTCCACAGTGCACATGGTTTTATTGGCTTACATATACAAAAATTTCCTAAGAGGAAATAGAGGTATAATAGGGTGATATGTGGTCACATAATCAAGATCCAGTGAGTGGAGAACCTAGTGCAAAAAGTGTGCAAATTTGAGAGAATGACAACATAAGTGTTGGATAGACATTTATAAAAAAAAAAATTACTTTTGAGATGAAATCTATAAATTCCATGTATATGGGCATACTACTGTAAGACATAGTTAGGTATGTGTTCCTTTGATGATAAATTTTTGGATTAGACATAATTGAATAATGGAGGAGAGCATGTGGATTTCCTTGTCAAGTTTAAAGGGGGAATGCTATGGTAAACTTGAATCATGAAAGAATCAAAGTTGTTAGATCTATATATAGTGCACATGGTTTTGGTGGCCCATGGTATTGAATCCCATGAATTCCATTTGATGAACCTTTTAAAAGGATAGGGGATTCTCTATTTTAATTAGCTGAAATTGGGCATGGAACTTGGCTAAGATAGGATGTTAATAATCTTTCCTACTTTTAAGTCAAGGCATAGTTGATTTTAAGCCATAAGATAATAACATATATTTTTTGGCTAGTTTTTCTCCAATTGTGGTTCTCTAGAGTATGACTATTAACATTAATTGAACCCTCATATTGTTTTTATCTATAATACTAATTCTAAGGCTAGTGACCACCAAGGTATGTGAAGCTATGGATGAGAGAATAACTCACAACTTAAAGCCAATTTTATCATACGGCCTTAGGAGAATATAAGCCCCAATGAAGACAAATTTCCATGCATTGTGAAGGAAATCCTATATAATAAAGGATGGGTAGATCCATTTATAACTTAGAGAGCATGACAGTATTATGCAATATTATGTTTTAGTAATCGATGAAGTTCTTGTATAGAAATGTAAAGTTGCAATGCTCCCTCAAACTATACTACTAAGAATATAGGTTTGTTTGAGGTATTGAATGAAAATACAATCATGTTAGCTATAAAAGATCCTATATCTTTGAATGAATTTGGTTGATTATTTATATAGTATATTTAAACTATAACCAAATAAATAAGAAATTGACGTTGGGAGCACGCGCCACCCTGAGCAGCAGGAATAGAAGCTTGTTCTGGTGAACTCCTCTCCAATGTAATGGCAGTTATCTATTCGTGAATCCTGTGTGCTCTACAGATGCGTGGGTAGTAGTAACTGGGGAAATGCGTGTCTGAAATTCGAGAACCGAAAAGGAAAGGCCGAATCTGGCTCGGCTCCTTCGAAACCGCAGAGATGGTTGCTCGAGATTATGACTCCGCTGCATTCTAGTTGAAGGGAAAGCAACGCGCTCCATTAAGGTTGTTGCTGCAGTAGCAGTCATTGTATTCCATTGCAGAAGTGCAGGAAAATTTAGAAGATTGAATGAGGAGTATAAAGGAGCAAGGAGAAGCTCGACAAAGGTTTCAATATGCAATGACAGTGCATCCACCTCTTCCTCAGATTAGGTGTGGGAAATAATTAGTTCAAAATTAGAGACATCGAGTGCCGAGATGTCAGGGAAAACAGATTATTTTTATAATTGCAGAGCAACCCAAGGCATTGATGAATCGGAAGCCATGGACGACTCATTCGACTCCCTCAGTTTATATTTGGTAGAAGCTCTTATGCTTCCGCCCCCTCCTCTATATAGTACTCAGGAAGTATATATGGAGGAGCAGAAGTTCGAGGAAGGATTTCTTTGGCCTGATTTTTATAGACTGTAAAATTTAAATTGTCATCTATTAATTATAATGGCTACCTGTCATCTTAATTATGCAAGTTCCACTGATCTTCCATCTAAGATAAAATGTATGGAAATTTACATCCAACCTCTTACCATTTCCAGTATTTTATTTTTTCCATGTGAATGTTACACAGTATCATCTTGAGCAATGCGAATGTGTTCCTGAGCGAACAAGATCTCACTTCCATGGTTTTTTCAATTTCGGTATTAATTTTGATGCACCAAACTCCCTGAAAATATATCCGATCCGTCATGGAAATGTTTGATGTAAGTCCATTCTATAGAAAAATATTAAATGGCAATAGAGATTTGTAGTTTCAGTGTGTTTGTAGTCTCTAATTTTTTTCTAGACAGAACAAACCGAAATAAAATATAAAAATTAATTGTGCAGTTAATATTATGTAAATATATTACATTGGCCTGTGTGTTTCCATACTCACCTCGTAAAGGCCTAATTTTTTTTTATATGAAAAAATTACATAGAGCAACTTATCATTATCGCATATCGATAGCTACAGCATAAGCGAAAGGCTATTACTGAAACAATGATGGCTATAGAAGGGATACCATAGTTCTAAAAATTTCGTGGTCATCTTTTTTTTTTAATGAGATAAACCCTCTTTATGGGCTTTGGATCTTCTTGTAATGAATTAACTTATGGTTGAGAAATCTTTATATTTTAATCTCTGGATCACAAACTTGTTTGTTGTTGTTTTTCGTATATTTTGAAAACTTTAATTAATTAAAAAAATGTCTAGATACGTCCAAATATATATTACATTGTTTTTCATTAATGTATTGTGAAGCAATATCTCGTGCCTAAATAATGTACAACCTATTACAATTTTCCACACTATATTTATTATATATTTATTATATAGTACTGAATTAAGTTGCATTTCCAGTTTTGGTATGTAGAGTATATTTATATAATAATGTATAATATTTTGTTTTGTAAAATTAATAAATAGTATAATTTTATAATTTAAATTTAAATAAAAATTATTATTAAAATTTAAAAATCTAGTATAAATATATGCTTTACCCTCTTGAATCTAGTTATTATTTTGATTAAAATGATATTTTCTATTTAGTGATTATGCTTTTAGTATGTGAAGTGTTTGGGTTAAAACAAAAATAATATTCTTACTCCAAAATTTAAACTCGATGATTGATGATAAAGTCTGTTTCGGTACAAAATCTTACAAAAACTTAATAACGTAATTCCACTGACATTATAATCTCAAATTACAGTTATGTACACACTTACTTAATTTTAAAAACTCACTCCAAACAACCGAACAAACATGAGTCAGGAGAAAAGAATTTAAAAACAACACGCACAACTACAATTTTGAAATCACATTGTAGCGAAAAGGTAACTTCGAACTCAGGTTAAGGTCTCTCTGGTAGAATACTTTGTATTTTAAATTTATTTAGATTCACTTATTATTTATATTTTAAATTGCTTTAGATTGTACATTATCTTAGACATACTAAATACTTTCACAAAACCTATCAAGAAAAAATTTGGAAATTATTTTCATTACATGTAAGGTGGAAAACATAATGCAAATTGTAATGGAATGTAGAGTTAATTCTTATGAAAATGTGATGAAAATTGTAATGCAACGTATATTTCATAGAGTCTTTTTTTAAAGTGATGTATTTTTTAATAAAATGATTTGTTTGACAAAAATATTTTTGTAATGAATTTTATTGTTAATAATCAATGAAAAAGGTTAATTTGGCATCATGTATTTGTTGATGACACCATGTTAATGGGATATCCAGTTATCCAATAAGTTATAATCTTCTAGTGAGTTGTAGAGGATTTTATGGCAACATGAAAGACAAATATTAATCATTAAATTTCTAAAATATTTTTTTCAAACGTCCCTCCTACTATTTAGCATCATATTGCTCGCAAAGTTGGTTACACGCATTGTGCGATGCCTTCCAAATGCCTTAGTGCTCCTCTTCTAGCTATCTCTCAGATTAGGCTTCTCGCTTCTTCTATCATTGTTTTCAAAATTAATATTTTGAATTTGTTTGGGCTAGTTTTGCATAAAATAGATATCCTTTGAATGCTAGTGTGAAAATTTCTTTTAAATCAATAAGTGTGATATTATAATTTCAAGTGTCAAAATGTGTGCAAATATGGTGATAGAATTGCAACTACTCAATAAATTAAATCCAAATCAAGACACACAATTATACTCTACTACTCTACAGATATTAATTCACAATTTAGAATAACATTCACAAATATGTATCAATAACATACACAAGTACACAAATTTATCTACGGGAAACCAATTGGGAAAAATCCCTTAAGCCTACTTGCATTAATCAGATGAATAGAGAACGCATTACAATTGCTTTCTTGCTTTGAGCTCAACCTTTAAGTGAATAATTGTTCTCTTTGTTCAATCAAAAGCTCTGACCCATATTTAGTCAATTTTTGCCTCCACTTGAGCTCCTATTTCCTTGCACAAATCTTGAAGGAATTCTACCATATTTTTTAGGAATTTCCACCAAATTGATTGTGCAATTCCCAATGATTGATCATTGATTGGATGCAACACAATCAAGACTAGTTTACAACTGATGTTACATTTCCTTGAATCTCCACCACAATTGAGAAATTAAAATTTTCCTTGCACACATGAGCTATTTTTTGTTGATTGATCAGTTAACTAGATGATTATTTAGAGTGTTGTCCCACTACACAACTAACCTCCAACTAGTTCTATCCATAGTTAAAACCGGTTTCATTGAATAAAACTACAAATAATTGAACTGGATTGCTACAAATTAGCAATCAACACATGCAAAATCAAATCCAAGACATTAACTCAAATTTATTGAGCTAACTGAGTGACAAGAGCCATGTCACTACAGTTAACAGCCACCAAGTTATCTTCTGATGTGGAAATTTCGAATTTACTCAATTTGACAAAGGCTAAGTCAAATTGAGCCTTTCTTGCTACACTTCTCAACACTCCCTCATAGGAAGAAATGAATTTTCAACCACCCCTATCCTACACCTGTGGAATTTGAACTTACCTCTTGATAAAGGCCTTTGTCAAGATTTAAGCACCTTGTTCCTCTATCATAATGTATTGTAGCAACATTATCCTCCTCTGCACACAGTCTCGTAGATGATGATACCAAATATCTATAAGCTTGGATCGATCATGAAATATTATATTCTCATAAAATTTTCCCATTTGTACCATAATCCATACAGGTTAGTGCCTATGAGGTATCGTAACACATGCTTTACTGCCTTCCAATATAATTTGATCAATCTAACCATATCTTATCTTCGCTCGTTAATTTTATAACACATATATGGTCGTTTATTCACAAGATACATCACTAAACCCACTAGCTATTGGTAAATGGTAGCATCAACTTCTTCACTTGAAGTGGCATTCTCCTTCCTCCATTTGGTCGCTTGACGTGTCTCCATGGAATTACAACTCTTCATGTAAAATATCCACAATATCTTGCTGGCATACTTTCCTTGAGAAACAAACAATTCCCCATCATGTTGCCATACTTCTAGAATGATGAAGTAGTGCATGAGACCCATGTATTTCATCTCAAATTCCCTTACAAGGTCCTCCTTCCAAGAGTTGTTTAGCTGCTCATCACATGTAACTATTAAATAATAAACATATAAAACAATGATAAGCAATTTACCTTCTACCAAAATATGATATAGGTTCACATCTGCTTCACTTTTGGTTCAAACAAATGATTAGATCATACACATATCTTTTAGCCAAGGAAACATGGAAAAATTCAAGAAATTTTACCGATGAAGGTAATGTTGGGCTATATCCTACTGGCCTTATTATTTCAAGAACTTCAAATGATCCATGAAACCATGGTGCCAACTTGGCACATGACCCAATTTTTGAGGAGATTTTATTAGGTCTAAATCGTAAGTATACATACTCTCCAAATTTGAACTCTTTCTATTTCCTATGTTGGTATGCATAGCACTTCTGTCTATCTTGTGCCAACTTTAATTTCTTCTAATAGTTCCTTTTTTTTTCTCCATTTATTTCAATATATTAGGTTAATGAGGGCCTTCTTCACTGGGTCACTCCAACTGATAGGGTGTTAAACATCCTACCATACAGTTCTTCAAATGGGCTCATTTTAAGTGATTCTTACCCATTTTTAGATGAAAAATTCATAAGTGGGAAATATTCCTCCAACTTCATTGGTTGATGAATTACATGCATTCTCAGCATGTCCTCAAGGATTATAGTTCTCCTCTGTATTTTCACATTTTTTGTGGATGGTAAGATATTATGAATGCCATTTATGTCCCCAATATTGCAAATAATATTTTCCAAAACTTTGAAGTAAACTTAACATCTCTATCTAAGATAATATTCTTGGGAACTCCATGAAATATTACAAATTCCTTTATGAAAACTTGAATCACATCACTAGCTGAATTGATAGATTTAATTTCCACAAGGTGAGTCAACTTGCTTAGCTAGTCAACCACGACATGATTGCATCATGGTGTTTTGAAGTCCTTGGAAACCCTGTAATAAATTACATGGAAATCACCACCAATTTCCATTATGGAATGTCAATAGGTTGTAATATACCAACTGGGTTTTTGAATTAGACTTTAACCTATAGGCATTCTATGCATTTGGAAATAAAATCAACCACCTCTTTTTTCAAATCAGGACAAAAATAAACTTTATTGATGGATGTTAGAGTCTTTTGGTAAATCTGAGTTTCCATAATATGGATTTTCATGGAATTATTTTAATATCATTTTATTCAAGTCATAATCCTTTGGTACATCAATTATATTCTCAAATATAATTAGCTCATTTTTTGAGAGACAATATTCCTTGTACTTTTCACTTTTAGACTCTTGTTGTAGTTTTTCCTTTATTTGCTGATATTTTTCATCACGATGCTTGCGTTGCTCATGAATAATTATCCTTCATGGATATATTCTTCGAGTATAATCAAATACATATCCAACATACAGATCGGTAGAAAACTTCATTCACTACCCCTCGGGGCACATTCACATACCAAGTTATGTCGTTCAGTCTTAAAAACATCAGCGCCACCTTTCAGCGGGACATGAACTATATCTTCCATGACCTGGCTCATCTCATCGTGGCCTATTTGGACAACCTCACGGTATGATCCAAGAAGCGAGTTGACCATTTGGAACATTTGCATCTATTGTTTCAATGATGCCGACAATGCACGAAGATTGGCTCGCCATTTTCATTATACATTATTATATAAATATACTCTAAATACCAAAACTGGAAATACAGCTTAATTTAGTACTATTTTCATTATATGTAAGGTGGAAAATGTAATGCAAATTGTAATGGAATGTAGAGTTGATTCTTATGAAAACGTGATGCAAATTGTAATGCAACATATATTTGATAGAGTATTTTTTTAAAGCGATATATTTTTGAATAAAATGATTGGTTGACAAAAATATTTTTGTAATGAATTTTATTGTTAATAATCAATGAAAAAGGTTAATTTGGCATGATGCATTTGTTGATGACACCATGTTAATGGGATATCCAAGTATCCAAGAAGTTATAATCTTCCAATGAGTTGTAGAGGATTTTCTGGCAACATGAAAGACAAATATTAATCATTAAATTTCTAAAATAATTTTTTCAAACATCCCTCCTACTATTTAGGGTCATATTGCTCGCCTAGTTGGTTACATGCACTGTACGATGCCTTCCAAATTCCTTGGTGCTCCTCTTCTAGCTATCTCTCTCAAGATTAGGCTTCTCGCTAACCTCCTCAAAAAGATAACAAAGAGGCTAGATAGTTTCGCATTCCATTCTCTTAACATCATAAAGCAGTTGGTACTCTTGAAATTTCTCATTTGGGTAGACATTATCCATCATATTCGTAGTCTTCAGCATTATTTTCTTTGGTGATGAGAAAAAAGAGAGGACATGGGCCCTCATTGCATTGGAAAACTTTTGGCTTCCTCAGGCATAAGGCGGAATTGGCCTCCAGAATCTGAGACTCCAATACAATCATGGGGGCTAAAATATGGGTGTACTATCTATAAGGGGGTCATGAACTTTGTCACCAAATATGGAGGAATATCTGTTGTAGAAACATTTCAATGAAAATGCAAGTATAAATATAAATGCCATGATTCCAACTTGGATTATTGACTTGGAACATGCGCTGCAGTAGAAAACACGTTATCTAGGGTGTAAATTATATTTTAGAGGAAAAAATGGTCAAAATGCATTATTATGGGATGAATCATGGCACTAGTTCCCTAAATTGGAAAATCAAAATGAGCTTCAGAATATTTTCACCCTAATGAAATCAAGTATCTCCTTGTGGAAGACTACTGACATGAACCATCTGAAGAGACTTGATAGAGAAAATGGAGACTACAAGAGTGATGGCATTAATTTTTGAATGAAATATTGGGTTAGGTTTTTGGGATGCTCTCCAATAGCACAATATCTAAGTACAATCACCCCTTTCTCATTTACTCCCTTTGCTAACCCCATTCTCAAAGGAGCATGGTATTTACTTCCTAGCCTCCTTCTCTAGCTATTATGAAATGCATGTAATCATAAAACCTTTAGATATTCTAGCTCTTGTTTGAAATCACTTTGGAACCATCTCTTAGAGAATATTTGAGGTTATTCTTATGCATCCCAGGTCTTTCTCTAACTGGAAATCTTCATAGCTGGAAGCATAACTCTTGAAAATTTTGTAGCTCCATTAGCAAGCCATCGTGGCCCCTCTTTCTCTTTACAGTGCTCCCTCTCCCTCCCTAGTTCATCAGTCTTTCCCTCTGTATGACTTTATTAGACTAAATTTCGAATGCCTTCAAAGGAGAAAATGAGTCCTATTGGGTTTGGGTGGGGTCTTCCTAAATAAATTTGGAAAAATCTCCCACCTTTTTGCAACCTTTATGGGCATTACTAACAACAATTTGGCGAAGATATTTTCTCTATAATTCGATCTAATGCAAACCATAAAAGGGAAAATTACTGAAATATGTATTGAAGGAGACTCTCAATTGCTCATCTCTATCATCCAAAACTTCTTTCATGGATCTTCTTCCAAATAAATTTCCCACAGTTGACACTAAGAAAGTTACTTATCTTGTACCAAATTCTTTCTCTCAAATATTCCAGTGATTTTTCCCTCCCATGTGACATGTCAAGGAAATTAAATAGTAAATAGATTGGAAAACCCAAAAAAATTATTTGTGCCTTGGTTGAGCCCCAAAATTATCTTAAGGATCGCTTTCTTGCTTGATTAGCAAGAGGAATGATCTAATGTCTCTTCTCCATTGGTAGTCAAAAGTTATATTTTAAGCCATTGGAGATTGAGAGAAGGTAACTAGACCTAGTTAAACCAGTCAGAACCACCATTCCAAAAGGAAAAAGGAACTGATTTAAGGTCCAAACCGGGTGTTCATGCCCCATTTTGTTGCAACAAATTTTGAGGCATCAATCATATGAAAGGAAAATAATACATTGCTAGAACTAGTTCAAGATATTCACTTGTACTAACACAACCCTAATTAGTAATACACTTTCAAATATACATCATAAAAAAGAAACCTCTAGGGTATTTTCATGTTGCTTCTCAATTTATCTCAGTAGGACTACCAATCTAATCTTTGACAGATTGTTCCTTTATAATTTTATTTTATTTTCTACTTCACATGCAGAAACACATCCTCCAATCAAAACTATGTTATTCCCTCCTTCTTAATGAGAGATATTTATTCTATCTAGGCTCCCTCTTAGTCTATGGAGATCAACTTCTTCCTTCGATATTGGAGAATATTTCATGGCTTCCATTCTTCTTATCAGGCTTATCTTATCAACTTATCTATGAACATATTCATCTTCTTGAATACGATGTACCTGCACAACTTAGACAATAAGTACAACCAACTCTATAAAAGCATGAAGTTATTCATAACAAAATCCTATAGTAGTGGAAGCATTAGACTTTAAAAAGATAACCAGCAGTAGAATATAATTCAATACTTAAAATTATAGCCCATGTTTTGTTACAAACCCTAAATCACAAAAGAAACTCAATCAAGATGTCATATGACAAGGTCTTTCATATAGTGAACCCTAGAAATAAGTCAAACAAAAATGTATCTAATAACTTTCAGAATTCATATGTTAGACTTCCCACTAGTATTTCATGTAAACCCTAGATTTCATACATGCCAGATTCAACAATAAATCATAGCTTAATCAACATGAATAACTTATACTAGGATTTGATGTAAATCTTATACTTTCGATCTACAAATTCTCAACAATAGATTCGAGATAGTTATCAATTCTTTCATATAGCGAACCTTAGAAATAATTCAAACAAAAAATGTATCTGATAAATTTCAGAATTCATATGTTAGACTTCCCTTTTAATACATGGCCCCTTTTTAGGTTATTTGTGATTTCTGAGCTTGAGATATCAGAGGCTGAGATTGAAGTGTTTCTTGCCATTGCGGTTGCCCAAAGCATCATGGATTTGTGCTGAGAGAGATAGGTAGGAGCTAGCACATTATACCTTTCAATTTTTTCATTTTCATGCTAGAGGGGGTCGTACCAGAGTACCATGTATGGCATTTATTAGCTTAGTTTGTTAAGTACTGTGCAAGTGGCTCTATGTGACTCGCATCGTCACCACGCAAATCCCTTCTCTTTGCACAGTGACCCTGAGTCCTTCTGAAGTTTAAGCACGATGTTCATCGCATTTTTGTGAGATACATGCATGAGGACATCACATATATGCTCTTTAGACCACACGCGGTTCTTAAAAACTAATGGATTATGGTTTTTTGAGTTTTTTCTTGTAAAAAACTGATTTTTTGGTATTTTTTAGTGGCAAGATGCTTTGGAGGGAGAGGGATGGGCTTGCCCTCCGTAACCAAGTGTACCAAAATCCACATGCACTTTAGTTTCTAACTCATTGGGGGTTACTCAATTTCCTTGAGAACCTCATTCTGAGGTTAAAGGATCCGCTCTTCCGATACCTGGTTCAATGTTGGGACTATGAAAGGCACCGTGTGCGAGACTGATCTGAGGATACATCCTAAGATGGATATATATTTTGTGACTTGTCTCTTTCCCCAAGGGGATGCTCTTCCTTATCGATTGCTTAGGGGGTAGTGAACATTCATCACTAGGTAGAGGAGACTGGTCATTGCAGGCGTGATGCTATCTCGCAGGGTTTTGTTCTTGTGGCCCTTATTAAAGACCTAGTAGAATGGGCTACTCTCTTTTGATTTTTCACCAAGTGGGGTCATCTTCGCCCCATAGGGTATCAAGGCTGCATATAGAGGTCTTGCGACAACTCCAAGAGGGGAAATTCTTTGACTCGGCTAGATTGGTATATTGAGGTATGGCTAGCCAGCTGGCCAAGGTGCAGTGAGGTGTGGCTACGAATTTTTTTTATGATAGCATCCTATTTTGTATCATGTAAGAGTGAGTCATTATGCTACGACCTTTTGTTGTAGTTCTCGTGGGTCCTCCGAGGGATTCATAGATGCATCGATGGGATCTGGTTATGCCCCGTCATGGTGGGCATGAGGTTGGACGATATTGGGATGAGAATGTAGAGAAGTGGTTCGACTCGAACTGTTATTTGTTTTTGGAGTTCTTGTATGTTGGGGTGGACTTCCAGCGAGATACGGATATGGGTCTTCCTCTGGACTATGCTTGGCGGCTAGCAGGTAGGATCTTTAGTGGAATATTCTTGATGTTATATATAATATGCATTCCAGTCTCGTACATGGTTCGCTATGTTATCAAATAAATGATTCTTATCTCTTGGTATATGTGTAAATGTAATGTGATGAAAATGGCGAGCCAATCTTCATGCATTGTCGGCATCATTGAAATAATAGATGCAAATGTTCCAAATGGTCAACTCGCTTCTTGGATTGTACCGTGAGGTTGTCCAAATAGGCTAGGATGAGATGAGCCAGGTCATCGAAGATATAGTTCGTGGCCCGCTGAAAGGTGGCGCTGACGTTTTTAAGACCGAACGACATAACTTGGAATGTGAATGTGCCCCAAGGGGTAGTGAATGCATTTTTCTACCGATCCATATGTTGGATCTGTATTTGATTATACTCGAAGAATCTATCCATGACGGATAATTATTCGTGAGCAACGCAACCATCATGATGAAAAATATCAGCAAATAAAGGAAAAACTATAACAAGAGTCTAAAAGTGAAAAGTACAAGGAATATTGTCTCTCAAAAAATGAGTTAATTAGATTTGAGAATATAATTTATGTACCAAAGGATTAGGACTTGAATAAAATGATATTAAAATAATTCCATGAAAATCCATACTATGGAAACTTAGATTTACCAAAAGACTCTAACATCCATCAATAAAGTTTATTTTTGTCCTGATCTAAAAAAAGAGGTGGTTGATTTTATTTCCAAATGCATAGAATGCCAATAGGTGAAAGTCTAATTCAATAACCCAGTTGGTATATTACAACCTATTGACATTCCATAATGGAAATTGGTGGTGATTTCCATGTAATTTATTACAGGGTTTCTAAGGACTTCAAAACACCATGATGTAATCATGTCGTGGTTGACTAGCTAAGAAAGTTGGCTCACCTTGTGGAAATTAAATCTATCAATTTAGCTAGTGATGTGATTCAAGTTTTCATAAAGGAATTTGTAATATTTCAGGGAGTTCCCAAGAATATTATCTTAGATAGAGATGTTAAGATTACTTCAAAGTTTTGGAAAACATTATTTCCAATATTGGGGACATAAATGGCATTAATAATATCTTACCATCCACAAAAAAATGGGAAAATAGAGAGGACAAATATAATCCTTGAGGACGTGCTGAGAATGCATGTAATTCATCAACCAATGAAGTTGGAGGAATATTGCCCACTTATGAATTTTTCATATAAAAATGGGTAAGAATTACTTAAAATGAACCCATTTGAAGAACACTATGGGAGGATGTTTAACACCCTATCAGTTGGAGTGAGCCAGTGAATAAGGCCCTCATTAACTTGATATGTTGAAATAAATGGAGAAAAAAAGAACTATTAGAAGAAATTAAAGGTGGCACAAGATAGACAGAAGTGCTATGCATACCAACATAGGACATAGAAAGATTTCAAATTTGGAGAGTATGTATACTTACGATTTAGACCTAATAAAGTCTCCTCAAAAATTGGTTCATGTGCCAAGTTGGCACCATGCTTTTGTGGATCATTTGAAGTGCTTGAAATAATAAGGCTAGTAGGATATAGCCCAACATTACCTCCATCGGTAAAATTTCATGAATTTTTCCATGTTTCCTTGGCTAAAAGATATGTGTCTGATCTAATCATTTGTTTGAACCAAAAGTGAAGCAGATGTGAACCTATATCATATTTTGGTAGAAGGAAAATTTCTTATCATTGTTTTATATGTTGATGATTTAGTAGTTACATGTGATAAGCAGCTGATCAAATCTTGGAAGGAGGACCTTGTAAGGGAATTTGAGATGAAATACATGGGTCTCATGCACTACTTCATCACGATGGAAGTATGGAAACGTGATGGGGAATTGTGTTTTTGTCAAGGAAAGTATGCCACCAAGATATTGCAAAGATTTTACATTAAGAGTTGTAATTCCATGGAGACACGTCAAGTGACCAACTGGAGGAAGGAGAATGGAACTTCAAGTGAAGAGGTTGATGCTACCATTTACCAACACCTAGTTGGTTCAGTGATGTATCTTGTGAATACACGACCATATATGTGTTATAAAATTAACTAGCGAAGCTAAGCTATGGTTAGGTTGACCAAATTATATTGGAAGGCAGTAAAGCATGTGTTACGATACATCATAGGCACTAACCAGTGTGGATTATGGTACAAATGGGAAAAGTGTGTGAGAATATAATATTTCATGATCGATCCAAGCTTATAGATATTTGGCATCATCATCTACGAGACTGTGTGCAGAGGAGGATAATTTTGCTACAATACATTATGATAGAGGAACAAGGTGCTGAAATCTTGACAAAGGCCTTTTTCAAGAGGTAAGTTCAAATTACACAATTGTAGGATAGGGGTGGTTGAAAATTCATTTCTTCCTATGAGGGAGTGTTGAGAAGTGTAGCAAGAAAGGCTCAATTTGACTTAGCCTTTGTCAAATTGAGTAAATTCGAAATTTCCATATCAGAAGATAACTTGGTGGCTGTTAACTACGATGACATGGCTCTTTTCACTCAATTAGATCAATAAATTTGAGTTAAGGTCTTGGATTTCATTTTGCATGTGTTGATTGCTAATTTGTAGCAATCGATTTCAATTATTTGTAGTTGTATTCAAGGAAATTGGTTTTAACTATTGATATAAGTAGTTGGAGGTTAGTTGTGTAGTGGGACAACACTCTAAATAATCATCCAGTTAACTAATCAATCAAAAAAAAATAGCTCATGTGTGCAAGACAAATTTTAATTTCTCAATTGTGGTGGAGATTCCAAGAAAATGTAACATCAGTTGTAAACTAGTCTTGATAGTGTTAAATCCAATCAATGATCAATCATTGGTAATTGCGCAATCAATTTGGTGGAAATTCCTAAAAAATATGGTAGAATTCCTTTAATATTTGTGGAAGGAAATAGGAGCTCAAGTGGAGGCAAAAATTGACTAAATATGGGTCAGAGCTTTTGATTGAACAAAGAGAACAATTATTCACTTAAAGGTTGAGCTCAAAGTGAGAAAGCAATTGTAGCACGTTCTCTATTCATCTAATTAATGCAAGTAGGCTTAAGGGATTTTTCCCAATTAGTTTCCTATAGATAAATTTGTGTACTTGTGTATGTTATTGATGCATATTTGTGAATGTTGTACTAAATTGTGAATTAATATCCGCAGAGTAGTAGAGTATAATTGTGTGTCTTGATTTGGATTTAATTTATTGAGTAGTTGCAATTCTATCACCATATTTGTATACATTTTGACACTTGAAATTATAATATCACACTTATTGATTTAAAATAAATTTTCACACTATCATTCAAAGGATATCTATTTTATGCAAAACTAGCCCAAACAAATTCTAAATATTAATTTTGAAAACAATGATAGAAGTAGCGAGAAGCCTAATATTGAGAGAGATAGATATAAGAGGAGCACCAAGGAATTTGTAAGGCATCGTACAATGCGTGTAACCAACTAGGTGAGCAATATGATGCTAAATAGTAGGAGGGACGTTTGAAAAAATATTTTAGAAATTTAATGATTAATATTTGTCTTTCATGTTGCCATAAAAACCTCTACAACTCACTAGAAGATTATAACTTCTTGGATAATTGGATATCCCATTAAAATATATTTCCATGTATCCAGAGATTAAAACAACAAACAAACAAGCTGGTAATCCAGAGATTAAAATATAAAGATTTCTCAACCATGAGTTATTTCATTACAAGAAGATCCGAAGCCCATAAAGAGGGTTTATCTCATAAAAAAAAAGATGACCAGGAAATTTTTAGAATTGTGGTATCCCTTCTATAGCCAACAATGTTTCAGTAATAGCCTTTTGCTTAATTTGTAGCCATCGATATGCAATAATGATAAGTTTCTCTATGTAATTTTTTCATATTAAAAAAAAAAAAGGCCTTTACTAGGTGAGTATGGAAACACAGAGGCCAATGTAATATATTTACATAACATTAACTACACAATTAATTTTTATATTTTATTTTGGTTTTTTGTGACTAGAAAAAAAATTAGAGACTAAAAACACACTAAAACTACAAATCTCTATTGCCATTTAATATTTTTCTATAGAATCGATTTACATCAAACATTTCCATGACATATCGGATATATTTTTAGGGAGTTCGGTGCATCAAAATTAATATCAAAATTGAAAAAACCATGGAAGTGAGATCTTGTTCGCTGAGGAGCACATTCCCATTTCTCAAGATAATACTGTGTAATGCTCACATGGAAAAAATAAATTATTGGTAATGGTAAGAGGTTGGATGTAAATTTCCATACATTTTATCCTAGATGGAAGATCCGTGGAACTTGTATAATTAAAATCACAGGTAGCCATTATAATAAATAGATGACAAATTTTGTAGGTTTTAACCCTGAACAAAAGTTATCTACACACGAATCTTATAACAGAAAATAAACAATAGCAGGAGCATAAAACATAAAACAGATAAACACATAAATTTTCCCCTAGATCCCAAATCGGGACGACTAGCTTGATTTTTCATTATATTCCTTTTAGTGTTACAACACATATATATACATGCCGAAGAATACATAAAACCCAATCCATTAACTCTGGATTAGAACATAACCGTAGTTCCCTTGACCAGATCTATAAAATACGAGGGGCCGAAAAACATCGTACCCCAAAACCATGTGCAAACTCATGCACAAAACATGGGTGGGTCCGCATATGAGTGGGACTGCATACCAAAACAAATTTCGCCAGGGCACTGCCCCAGACCCCGACAGGGGGGGCTGTCGCCTCCCCTGTGACCCCCCTGCTACGCCTAGCGCAACGTATAGCACGTGGGACTAGTCGTGGAAAGAATATAACACATACCCAACATTCTCCCACTTGTTGTTTTCTTTCCACAGGGGGCCATAGGAGAGCTTTGTCATTGGGCCAATTCTTAATCACCCATTATTTCTCTACACCAAGAGAAATTTTGAGTGCTCACAAACTACATCAATGCATCTGCAACATTCTTCAAAGTGTCCACCTTTACCAGAAACACCCTTTTAGCCTCAACCATATCTCTAACAAAGTGATACTGAACATCAATGTGCTTTGTCTTTGAATGATAAGCAAGGTTCTTAGCCAAGAAAATTTCACTTTGGCTATCGCAGTCTATCCTTATAGCTTGCTATACCAACCCCAAACTTGAACACAATCTCTACAACCAAACTGCTTCCTTGATTGCATGAGTGGTTGCTATGTATTCTGCCTCTGTAGTTGAAAGCGCCACTACATATTGTCTTTTACTCATCCAACTGACTACACCTCCAAATAATCTAAACATATACCCACTTGTAGATATTCTTTGTTCCAGGTCTCTAGCCCAGTCTGCATCAACAAAACCACGAATGTCCAACATTCTTTCCAATCCTGGTCTTCCCTGGTAGCACAAGCCATAATCACTAGTGCCACGTAAATATCTGAAAACCCGCTTCACTACTGTCCAATGCTCCTTCCCTGGGTTTGACATAAACCTGCTCAATACTCCCACTGCATGTGCAATGTCTGGTCTAGTACAGACCATTGCATACATCAGGCTACCCACCGCACTTGCATATGGAACACGGGACATATCCTCCTCTTCTTCTTGTGTCTTGGGACACTGTTCAGCAGACATCTTTACACCTACAGGAATAGGAACATTCACCGGTTTACTATCCTGCATATTGAACCTCTGCAATATAGTCTCAACATACTTCCTTTGGTTTAACCAGAGCTTCCTCTTTGCCCGATCTCTCTTAATTTCCATGCCCAAAATATAGTTTGCAGCACCCAGATCCTTCATGTCGAATTTGGAGAACAGTTGGGTCTTCAAATCTTAGATAATTTCTTTGTCATTTCCAATCAACAACATATCATCCACATACAAGACCAAATAAATAACATGGTCACCAATTAATTTAAAATAAACACAGTGATCCTCCTTGCTTTTGGTGAAGCCAAGTCCCTATATATAGGTATCAAATTTCTGATACCACATCCTTGGTGACTGTTTTAACCCATACAGAGACTTCTTCAACCTGCATACCAGTTCTTTCTTACCCTTCACCATAAAGCCTTCAGGTTGCTTCATGTATATCTCCTCCTCTAGATCCCCGTGAAGAAATGTTGTCTTCACATCCATCTGTTCTATCTCAAAATCAAATGCAGCAGCAACAGATAAAAGTAATCTAATAGAAGTAACCTTGGCAACAGGAGAAAAATATCACCAAAATCAATTCGCGGCACCTGGGAATAACCTTTTGCTACCAACCGAGCTTTGTATTTCTCCACCTTGCCTTCTACATTCATCTTCTTTTTAAACACCCATTTTCTCCCAATGGGCTTCTTCATATTCTTCTTAAACACCCATTTGCTCCCAATGGGCTTCCTTCCAGCCGACAACTCCACCAAATCCCATGCCTCATTTTTATGCAAGGATGCCATTTCATCAACCATGGCCTCCTTCCAAAGTTTTCCATCCTCTGAATCTACTGCCTCCTTGACAGTTCTGGGATCATCATCAGTTATAGTTAAGGCAAAACATGAATAGAAAGTAGATGGACTATACCTTTCTGGTTGCCTTCTTTCCCGAACTGATCTTCTCAAAGCTGGAGTTTTTGGCTCTTCCTCTTCTCCGAGTCTTTTCCTATCGTTAAGTCTCGATTCATCCTCCTTTAGCTCAAACTCTATCTTCTCGTGTTCCTTTCGTAGGACTTCATGTTTAACAACATCTTTCACCTATCTAAACACCACATCTCGGTTGTACACAACCTTCCTTGTTTCTGGGTTCCAAAGCTTGTAACCCTTTAAACCATCCTTATACCCAATAAAGATGCATCTTTCAGATTTATTATCCAACTTGGTCCTTTTCTCCTTTGGAACATGTACATATGCATCACACATCCAAATACCCTTAGATGTGAAGGAGAGGGTTTATTACCACTCCATACCTCATGTGGAGTCTTATCCTCTAGTGCTGATGAAGGTGATCTATTAACCAAGTAACATGTAGTCTCCACTGCCTCTGCCTAGAATTCTTGTCCTAACCCGATACCACAGAGCATGCTTCTTGCCTTTTCCATCACGTTCTGTTCATTCTTTATGAAAATCCATTTTGCTGAGGTGTGTATGAAGTAGTCTTTTGCTATGATATACCACACTTCTTACAGAACTCTTCAAATTCCTTATTGCAGAACTCCCCACCATTATCTCCGTCCTCGCTTTTATCTTCTTCCGTCCGTTTTCCACCGTTGCCTTAAATTCTTTAAATTCCTAAAAGATTTCGCATTTCTTCCTCAAGAAATATATCCATGTATTCCTTGAGAAGTCATCTATGAATGAAACATAGTACACAGAATTTCCCAGTGATGGAACTGACATAGGTCCAAACACATCACTGTGCACAAGTTCTAATATCTTGTTCGCCCTCTTAGCACCAGAAGGAAAACTCACCTGATTCTGCTTACCATATACACAATGTTCACAGAAATCAAAATACATAGATCAATTAGACATAACTTATACCATACCATTTCTATGTAGTATCTGAAGGCCCTTCTCTCCAATATGTCCAAGCCTTTGATGCCATAGCATGGTCTTTTCTCCAGAGACAGCTAGGCTTTCCGCTCCACTTTCAGGAACCACAGAAATGTTACCCCCATCAATAACAGTGCTTCTTTGTGGCTTACACATAGTTCCAATCCGAACTCCCTATATCAATACAAGTGCTCCCCAAACCATCTTGCAGGCATATTTATTGAACGTTGTTTTTAAACCTGCATCATCCATCTTGCTTATAGAAATCAAATTTCTGGCCAATGCAGGAATATGTAGAACACCAGGAAGTGTTCTAATCCTTCCACCTTGTAGCTTCAACTTGACCTTCCACATCCGATGATTCTGACCTTCCTATCATCCCCTAGGAATACATCGCCACCATCATACTTCTCATACTCGCAGAACCACTCCCTATGGGGAGTGAAGTGAAAGGATGCACCTGAGTCAATTAACCATGACTCATGATCTACATGTGTATTTGAAGAAGAAGCCAAATACACATCCCCACCTTCATCCGAGGTGGTTTTGTCCTCTGCAGAACGAGCATCATCAGATCCCTTTCCTTTCTCAGGAGCTTTAGATCTGCATTCCTTTTTGTAGTGTCCTTCCTTTTCACATTTCCAGCATACCTTTACAAACTTTCCAGGAGATTTAGATCTCCCTCTAGATTTAGATCTCCCACTCGAAACCTTATTCTTGTTTCTGTTTTGGGACCTTCCTCGTACATATAAGGCATCTCCATTTTTACCCTCCATATTTCTCCATCTCATTTCCTCCGACAGCAAGGCTGAGACAATGTCATCAAAATTCAAGGTAGTTGTATTGCTACCTATTACAATAACCAAACTGTCCCATGAGTCTAGTAGAGAACACAACAAACTGATGCACTTATCTTCATCTGAGATTTTAATATCAACAGATGATAGCTGACTTACCACAGTATTGAAAGCATTCAAATGCTCTGTCACTGAGTCTCCATCCTTCATCCTTAGGTTATACAACTTTTTCCGTAGGAACAAATTATTCACCAGAGACTTATATTCGTACAAAGTCCCAAGTTCTTCCCATAAATTCTTCGTCGTAGCTTCCCTAGATACATTCAACAATACTGAATCTGAGGCACACAACTGTATTGTGCTCTTACCCTTCTGATCCAGTTTCTTCCAGTCTTCATCTGACATTGCCGTTGGTTTAGTACTTGGATCTACCATGATCCACTGATCTTTATCCAACAGCAGATCCTCCATCTTGAGCTTCCACAACTCAAAACTCTGACCATTAAATTTCTCGATCTCTATATTTCCACCGCTCACCATCTTCTTTCACCGCAAGAATCAATTCCCCAGATCTCCCACTGAACAGGGTCTTCCTCAGGCTTGAGAAAAAATCCCTCAGTAGAAAAGGCATCCCCTTGAAGTCGAAACAGCTCTGAAACCAAATGTAGGTTTTAACCCTGAACAAAAATTATCTACACATGAATCTTATAACAGAAAATAAACAATAGCGAGAGCATAAAACATAAAATAGGTAAACACAGAGATTTTCCCCTGGATCCCAAATCGGGATGACCAGCTTGATTTTTCATTATATTCCTTTTAGTGTTACAACACATATATATACATTCCGAAGCATACATAAAACCCAATCCATTAACCCTGGATTAGAACATAACCATAGTTCCCTTGACCGGATCTACAAAATACCAAGGGCCGAAAAACATCGTACCCCAAAATCATGTGCAAACTCATGCACAAAACATGGGTGGGTCCACATATGAGTGGGACCGCATACCAAATTTTTTTTCTCCGGGGCATTGCCCTGGACCCCGACAAGGGGGGCTACTGCCCCCCCTGTGATCCCCCTGCTGCGCCCGGCACAACGTACTGCACGTGGGACTAGTCGTGGAAATAATATAACACATACCCAACATATTTCAATTTTACAGTCTATAAAAATCAGGCCAAAGAAATCCTTCCTCCAACTTCTGCTCCTCCACATATACTTCCTAAGTACTATATAAAGGAGGGGGCGGAAGCATAAGAGCTTCTGTCAAATATAAGATGAGGGAGTTGAATGAGTCATCCATGGCTTCCGATTCATCAATGCCTTGGGTTGCTCTGCAATTATAAAAATAATTTGTTTGCCATGACACCTCGGCACTCGATGTCTCTAATTTTGAATTAATTATTTCCCACACCTAATCTGAGGAAGAGGTGGATGCACTCTCATTGCATATTGAAACCTTTTTCGATCTTCTCCTTGCTCCTTTATACTCCTCGTGCAATCTTCTAAAGTTTCATGCACTTCTGCAATGGAATACAATGACTGCTACTGCAGCAACAACCTTAATGGAGCACGTTGCTTTCCTGTTAACTAGAATGCAACATAGTCATGATCTCAAGCAACCATATCTGGGGTTTCGAAGGAGCCAAGCTAGATTCGGCCTTTCCTTTTCGGTTCTCAAATTTCAGACACGCATTTCCCCAGTTACTACTTCCCACGCATCTGTAAAGCACACAAGATTCACGAATAGATAACCGCCATTACATTGGAGAGGAGTTCACCAGAACAAGCTTCTGTTCTTGTTGCTCAAGTTGGTACGTGCTCCGAAAAAAAATGAAACAAAGAGCCATCTTGTCCCTATTCAAAAGCTTGGTGTAGAAATTCAGTGGGAAAATTTGAAATTTAAAACTCTAGATGCCATGGGGCAGAGGTAGAATTCAGTGAACTGATGGCAGAGGTATAATTCAATGCACTTCAGTTCATGTCAAATCCACCACCAGTACGTATGTATGTATGCATAACCATAACCATAACCATGTTTAATGGCCGTCAATGGGTCATATCAACGGATTCCCATGGAAGATTCTTTTGTTCGAGCTGGGCGAGGTCCACTTGAAGCCCAAAAAAAATGCATGGTCGCTGGAGAGACAGTCCCAGCTATGTCCCATCAACCTCCAATTCATCGAACTAAAGACTCTTCCCATGAACATTGCGGATTGTTCAATCGAAAGAGATGAGGATGGGAACCCTCCCTTTAACCACGCAGTCAGCAACCACGTGGACAACAATCGTAGAGGAAAATACCGTGATGGTCAACGATTAGATGCTGACTCAGATAATAATATTTTGGGTTATGGTATTTTTCATAACCGTGAAGGTTGATGTGATTCATTGAAGAGCAATAATTCGCAAATAGAGGAACAAGGAAATGGTGACCCTTGTAGCTCTCTGAGTAGGAATTCGAACTTAACAAAAAACAGGCTTGGGAGCGTGGAGGAGACAAATGTTAACAAGAAGGGCTGCGGGGAAGCAAGTCCTTGCCGCCAGCCATCCATAGCAATGGTCAACAATCTAATGTTGCTTAGGCATGTTGCTCAGGCTTGTGTGCTGTTTCACTGTTTTTAGTTCAACTATGAACTTGTGATCCAACTTCTAGCTTGTCCATTATCTATAGAGGTATCTTGTGTGTTGTTTCACTACATTTAGTTCAACTGTGAACTTGTCATCCAATTTTCTGGCTTGTTCATTGTCTATTGGAATAGTGCATTCTTCTTGTTGCTTATTTTTCAATAAGGAATTTTTTTCTAATTAGAAGAAAAACAGGATGCATCTACAATCTTAACCCTGAAAAAGTGCAATCTTAACCCTGAAAAGATAACGGGTTGCTATGTTTCAAGATCTTTGGAAGTTCATCCAAACCATTGTTTTTTTAAGTTAGAAGACCTTTTCATTTGACCAAATACTAGTAATATTTTTTTCAAAATCCTTAACATCTATATTTTCTGGGTTGTAGGGAGATTCTGTATTGCTTCTCGATCTTTGCCTCCTAGTTGTAGCTATAGAATAAAAATCCATAAGAAGGGGAGATTAGTTTAAATATATAAATAATTAAACACCATGAAAATTCTCTAAGTTATTTTAAATGTGAATTTTTATAATATTCTAGACAAATTTAATTAAAAAATATTTCCAAAAAACTTTGAAATCATAAAATAGATAAACTACAGCTAAATCATCTAAAATCACAATTTTTTTTGTTAAATTATGTTTTTTTTTTTTTAATATCCTATTTTGAAGGTGTAAATAGATAGTAGCACAATAGATAAAAGTAAAACTAGAAAAAATAAGACAATCGACAGAAGAACCTGTTAGCAATCAATCAGAAATGGGCACAGCATATAATCCCAATCAGAGAATTATTTCCCCTGGCCCAGCCTCAAAAATGCATCAGAAGTCATTTCAACGATAATTGGCCCGAGTCTAGCAAATGGCCTGCTCGAAATAACTGGAAGCTGATGCATCATGAAGTCAAATTTTATTCTTTCTTTGAGAGATCATCAGCAGATCGGTTAACTTGGCAATTTATATGGGAGAATCCAAACTATAGTTACAACAAGTATGATAAAATAAAACCCACAAATTTGTATGGAAACTTATGCCAATACATGGTTTAAAAAGTATAGATAATACATGAAACATGAATTGTGGGTTGAATGCATGAGATTCAGAATTTAGTATAGAATTTGAGATTCTATTTTTTGGTTTTTCAAAAACCATAGTCAATGTTTTTAACTGAAGTCATATTTTTTGATAGTTCATGTTCATTGTTATTACATCTATTTGCAGGGAAAAAATTTAAAGTCACCAATCCAACAAGCAGAGTAGAAACTCACATAATGCCATGTCACCATCCTCTAAAGACTTCTGCAAAAGATAGGTGTAATGCATGAAGAGATTTATACAAATATTCTTAATCAAATATTGACAAGTTAATTGAATATAAGTCCCTGTCGACCCAAAATAGCCCACAGTCTTAGCACTTGTCTCTCTTTCCATAACCCAATGTGCAACATGGACAACACCAGGCAAAGTTATGCATTGAAGCTAATTAAATATAATTTCTTGTGTTCTTGTAGCTGCTCTATCGGAACTTCTATATTTAAGGTAAGCGGCGCTAAGAATTCGTTTGCTAGCATGAATCCGGACTGGCAAGCACTGCCAGCCTAAATAGATAGAGAAAAATCTTTCTATTATTGAAGTAGCAAACGAAATTGAAATTTCTTTTGCACCATCATTGAAGGTGGTTTCCTGAATTCCAATGGTTAATAGCCTCGCTACCAGCCAATACCTAGATTACAAAGGAAAAATAGTGTGACCTCCCTCCAGGTACATTTTTCATTACATGCACAGACATATTCGAGGGCATTCCACATTATTCTCTCAGCTCGTGGACAGTTACGCAAGGTTGAGCCTACCTAGCAAGCAAGATGCAGAAACACCAGCTTAATATGTGCAGGCAGACAATACAGTAATTTAGGAAATAAGAAAAGAACACACCATTAATTATATAGCGGTTATATAGTGTTCACCAGGTTAATGTGCAGGCAATATGTTACATCAACAAGAAGATCATTACAGCAACAAGAAGATGCAGAAACAAGAACCTGACAACAATACCTTGGAAGGGAAAGGGTTCGAAACACCCAATTTCATTTCAATAAAGCCTTCAATCATTTCTGCATTCATCCCCGGCTCCAGTAATTTGCCCCTACTACTCATGCCTCATGTGTTTTTGTAAGCTTTTCGTTGTTTTTGTAAGCTCGTGGACAGTTACGCAAGGTTGAGCCCACCTAGTAAGCAAGATGCAGAAACACCAGCTTAATATGTGTAGGTAGGCAATACAAAAATTTAGGAAATAAGAAAAGAACACACCATTAATTATATAGCGATTATATAGCATTCACTAGGTTAAGGTGCAGGCAGTATGTTACAACAACAATAATATCATTACAACCACAAAAAGATGTAGAAATAAGGTCCTGACAACAATACCGTGGAAGGGCAAGGGTTCAAAACGCCCAATTTCATTCCAAGAAAGCCTTCGAGCATTTCTGCATTCATGCCCCAGCTCTAGTAAGTTTCCGCTACTACTCATGCCTCGGGTGTTTTTTTAAGCCTCCTAGCTATTTTTGTAAGCCTGTTGCAAGGTGGTGTAGGTGACACCAACATTTTCATGGCGGTGTATGTTTCAAACTACGGTGTATGTGGCAGTTTTACAGAAAATTTGATTTGATGCTGCCAGAAACTTTGATAGTCAAACTTTGGTGGCCTCGCATATATAGCATTCTCATGTATAAGCATTTAATGTCTTCAAATAATGCTAGCATTAGCTCAACTATCATTTAATTTTTCTAAAATATGAAACAGATTCGTAATTTAATCTATTTTTCTGCCTCCTCGCCTTGGGAAGAGGCCAATAAGACGGTAAATCAATGTCAATTTAAAAACTTTGGTTATATTTGATCAACAATCAACTTATATTTAAAATACTTTGGTTATAAGTGATGGAATTTGATTAAAAAAGAACCGAGACTAATGCTAACTTCGTCGAATTAATTACAACAGTCCTAGCCATGCCTGCTGTCGGGACTAATAAGAAGCCCTTATATTATGAGGATAGAAATATTAATAGGAAGCCCTTATACAATAAGGATATAAATATTAATGGGAAGCCCTTATATGATGATTCCATTAACAAAAAGGTTGTTAGCCTTTCCTCGATGGAATTAAGTCATGATACCCATAGGATTCTCGGTAAAGGTTTGGGATATGCTATTGCTCCTAAAGGTATTCCAAATGAGAGCATTTTGTGTAGCATTGAGGAGGGCATTCGAGGTTTACCTTTGGATGAAAAAGAGGCTCTTAGACAGGAATGCTCCCTGATTCTAAGGAAAGCTAAACCCCCTAAAAGTAACCTTAGCAAGGAGGAGATAAGCGCTCTTAGAACTCTTCGCAATAATGAAAAAATTGTTGTCATTAAGGCAGAGAAGGGAGGGGCTGCTATTGTTTTAGATAAGGTGGATTATATTGGAAAAATGAATGAGCATCTTGATTGCAGCGACTATAAGAAGTTGAAGTCCAACCCCTTGCCCAAGGTCTTAAGAGAAGTTAAGAAGGCAATCTCGAAATCTCGTCTCGATTATAAGTTGAAGAAGAAATTGACCCCATCATGTGAGGTCATTCTAAGAATTTATGGGCTTCCTAAGATTCATAAAGATGGGGTTCCCATTAGATCAATTATTGATACCATTGGATCCCCCACTTATGAACTAGCGGAATATGTCGCAAAAATTCTCAAGCCTCTCATTGGGAACATTGAGTCCTTCATTAAGGACTCAAGTGACTTCATTAACCTTATTAAAGAAGAGAGGGTGGAGGAGAGCGACATCTTGGTAAGATTTTCACTTTGTACCAGAATCCCTTTAGATGAAGCAGTGAAGGTTATTAATGAGGTCATGGATCTTGAAACAACCACACTTGCTAAGATTTGTTTACGATCCACCTTCTTCAACTTCCAAGGCAATTTCTATGAGCAGGTATCTGGTGTCGCAATGGTATCGCCACTCTCACCTATTATGGTCAACTTATTTATGGAAAACTTTGAAAAGAAATCCCTTGCCTCATTTGCCTTAAGTCCAGATTGGTGGAAAATATTTGTAGATGACACTAACATAAAGTGGTCGCATGATAGGGAGAATCTCGAGAGATTATTCAATCACCTCAACTCAATCTCCTCAGAAATTAAGTTCGCCATGGAGATTGAAGAAAACAGGAGCATTCCTTTCCTGGATGTCCTGGTTACTAGTAAAGAAGATGAAACATTAGGGCATTTGGTTTTTAGGAAGAAAACCCATACTGACAACTACCTTCACGCTGAGTCTTACCATTATCCTGCTAAAAAAGTTGTTCTCCTTAACACTCTTACTGTAAGAGCCCTAAGGATATCCAATTAGAAGCACCTAGAAGAAGAAATATCTCACCCGACATTTGTTTTCTTGGGTATAGGGTATAAGGAAAGAGAAATAAAAAAAGCCATAAATAGAGCAAAAGGTACGGTCATATCCAAGAGACGCCAGGATCCTCAAGCGAGTGGTGGAAGGGTTTTTCTACCATACATTAAAGGTGTGACAGATAAGATTGCCAGGGTTTTGGGGAGGAGTGACATTTTTGCACAATTCTCAGCAGCATGAACCTTAGAAAAAATATGTGCTCAGTTAAAGACAGCATTAGTCAGGAGGATCTTAAAGGTGTTTACAAGGTTGACTGCTCATGTGGGAAGAGTTATATTGGTGAAACTGGGTGCTCTCTTCAAAAGTGTCTGAAAGAGCATGGTGTCGATATTAAACATGAGCGATCTTAAACCTCGGCTCTTGCTGATCACTCATTGAAAACAAAACATCACTTACGTCTTGAGGATGCTAAAATCATTACAAGGGAGGAACACTATGAGAGACGAAAGATTAGACAAGCGCTGGAGATTATAAAACATCCGAATAACATCAAAAGGGATGGAGGATACGAGATTAGTGACAATTGGCGACCTCTAATTACACAAATTTTCTCCTTAGGGTCATCCTCATCCCAGGTATAATATCGCAGGTTTGCTTCTTCTCCTTATTAGTAAAGAGTTTAGGGTCGTGCCAGTTCAAAACACTTATTATTTCCTCACTCGTAATAATTATTTTTATTGATTAATTTTTATTCTATTAATACAAAATAATTAATTAATAATTATTATCAGTAAATGGAAGATAATTATAATAAAAAATCAAATTAAATTAATTTATATTTAACAATGATATAATAAATTATAGTGAGTTTGAGAGGATTCTCTCCAAGATTTTTGAACATAGGAATAAAATCTTAAAGAAAACTAAATAATTAGTTTCTTTGTGTCTTATAGACCAAAGATTGGTCTCAGTGGACATTAACCATCATCATCATCATCATCAATAAAATAAAAAAATTTATGAAGTTTTAATTAAATTAATAAAATATATTTAATAAAAATTCATCAGTAGAATTAATAAATATTAATTAATAACGTTTATTTATTAACATATATTTAAATAGTTATATTATTATTATTTAGAATTAAATAAAAATAGATATTCTTCATATTAATGTTATTTAATTAATTAACCCTTAGATTAATAATACTATTTTAGGATAATCATTTTAGGTAATAAATTAAAAAATCTAGTAGCTCTCAAGGTTTATTTATAAAAAATTTAGACATTAAAATTTTTAACAAATTATGAAATTAATATATATATATATATATATATATATATATATTTTTTTTTTTTTTAATTTTAAATTTTTTTAAAAAGTAATTAAAAAATTTATAAATATAAATTATGAAACTAAATAAAATTTTAAATTAGGGTTACTATATTATAACTAAAATTAATTTATTAAAATTAATTTAGTAGCACTTAAAAATTTCAAAATTTTTTAAGAATTAAAAAAAAATAAAATTATATTATGAAATTTATTAGTAATATTATATAAATAATTTTAATAATAAATTTAAATATTTATTATTTAAATTAAAATTAATTTATAAAACCTTTATAAAATTTTATAAATAATAAAATAAAATTTATTTTAAATAGATCAACAAATATGTTGTCGGCTCTTCCATCATCATAATCCTTCACTATTTACACCTTGATCTTTGCAACATTCTTTCATTCTTCATTCATTTCTCGTCTCGAAGATGGATCCCCGTTGGGATTCGAAACATCGACCATTGTTTTATGATAATGTGAATAATCCAGATTTTGAAATTAACAACAACCATAGAAGTTTGAAAACTATAAAGATAAAGTTAATTTGGTTATCATTAAAAAAAATTGAAAATTGGTCATTTATTAATTAAAAAAATGAATAATAATACATACTAGCTAATTACTTAAACTTGGTTTAACTTAATGTTAAAATATGTTTAAGTCATATTTAGCAATATGAAATCATTATAAACCTAAATATTTTTATAGAAATATCGCCAAACATTTTATAATTTTTATATTAAAATCTAGTAAGATTCGCCAAGATTTCTAAACTTTAAAATAAATTTCCATCTTTAAAATTTTCCCTAATTTTAGTGCCTTAGGGGTTTTTCAAGGTTATAAATCCATTTATGCATTCAAAAACGTATTTTTTAAAAAAAAATATCTTGAAATTGAATTGTTGGATTTTTCAGGGTTCTAATCCATTTATGCATTAAAAAATGTAATTTAAACAACAAAAATCTTGAAATTATACTGCCTGATTTTGGTGAATAAAGCTATTTTGTCTATAAATTATACTAAGCCAAAAAATATATATATGTAAAATTCATATTTTTTAAATATAAATTTAATTTATGAAAGAATAGTATAGTTAAAAAATAAAATGCTTTTTTTTTCTTTTAATTATGTTGAAATCCACTGTAAGCTCCAAAAAGTAGCACTTAAAACAACTCTGTATAGATAAGGTATGGTAATTTTCCATGATATTGTAACAAAAATTATTTATGGATTAAGAATCTCTATGATAAAATGGAGGTAAATCTTTATGGTTAATAATTTGTTCCATGTTTTTTTCTTAATTTATATATGTTTAACATATATATTAATTCATTTTATAAATAATAATAATAATAATTTAAAATATAATTAATTTTTTTATAAGTTTTAAAATTTTAGTAAATATGATATGTATCTAGGTGTTTTGAGGTTTATTATGGGTTGATGCTTATCAATGCTTACGAAACATTTAATTAATATGGTTGTTCTAGTATAATCCATATGTTAATAGTGCACATATTTTTCTTTATAAGTTAATTATGCATTATTTCAAAAATAAATTTGGATGGTTGCATGTAACATCTTAGGGGCCTCTAAAAGCTTGGTATAAGCCTGGTGATAACGTCCCAAACATGGGAATATATTGCTTCCATCCAACATTGGAGGTTCCCTGTTCTTCACTCAAAGTAATTGAAAAATAAATAAATTAATAGTGATTTATCATTAATCACCATTAAGTTTATATATTTTGAAAATTAATGAAGTTCACTAAGCCTTAAAATGGATTTGTAGTTCTTATCAAAATGAAAAGACACAAACACACACATATATCATATGGAGTTTATATACTGGCTATAAATATCTTATGAAATTTGTATATGAGTTCTATAAGTATGTGTTTCATGATAATCAATATGTGGATGTAATATTCCATTTTTATTGGATATGGTCAAAGAGGCAAAAATTTCCCATGGTATCTTCCCATAGTTTTCTCTTTCGTTTTCCAGAGAAAATAATAAAATAAGGCTTCTAGAAAATCCATCAAACATATAAATGGGGGTCAGAGCTAGGCATTGCGTGCATTCAGGTTGATCTATTTTTTGTGTTTATTGAGAACTTAGCATGACCAGTTTTAGCATTGGTCCCCTGACAAAATCCCCATGGTGATGTTTATGTGGTGGATCCATATAGGGTTCACGATTGTGCTTGAATCTTTATTTTTCTATTTTAATGAGCAGCAGAACATGCCACTACAGGGGCTCAGATAGTTTGTATGGCATGCATCTTGTTTTCTACTATTAATATAAATAAAGAGCTGCAACATTTCTAGATCCCGTTGTGTTCATGTGTTTTGCTGAAAGATATTTCTTTAGAACATTAATATGTGCTAGATCTGATGAAAATTTTAAGTTTTGGGATATTACAGTGGTATTAGAGTTGTGCATCTTGCCAACCTAAGGGTTTTATGCACTGAATTTTGATGGTGATTATTCTCACCCTAGCCAACATTACCGTCTTAGGTGGTATTTGATATCAGCCTAGGTGGTGTCTTATTTTTCAGTCAAATTTGAAATCCTTCTATAACCAGTTCGAGGATCAGATACGTATCTATAGAGAATTTTTTTTTTGAATTTGCAAGAGTCTTTCTTCCATAAGACCAAACTACTTCAAAGATCATTATTCTTCTGAAGTCAAATTTCCACTCATATTACATTATTGAATGAATCTCATAGGGAGAAAATCACGACCTCCACTGAATGTCATCAAGAGAGCACATTAGGAGAAACCTTGGGCTTGGATAGTTAATCGACAGCTGCACTCTGTCTCAACCACTCCCTGTCCAATTGGAGGATTGATCATCGCTTGAACGTTGGTGGTAGTGAATTTACCCATAGATTATTAGAGTCATCACCCTCATTATCTAAACAATGACGGAGGTAGTGGACAGAGTTAGAGGTAATCTGTCTAGAAATAAAGAGTTGTGGGGTGCACCCTCAATCTAGAGAACCTTGGCATGAGTGCCATTACGTCAAGAAGAGGAGAGGCGAGCTGAGAATCTAGGCGTAGAGGATTGGGCTGAGCGCAATCTTTGTAGGGTGCTCATTCACTAAGTGAAGGAGGCGAGGGGCACACGACTTTCCCAAAGTTTGAAATGTAATTTTCATCCGCATATTCACTGAGCAACAGATAACCGTGACATTCACATCTGTAAATAAATTCGAAGTTCTAGGTAAGGTTGACCGATCAGCCCAACCAAATTCTTTGGTATGCCGAGAAGTCAAAATTTTTGTAATACGTGGGTTGTTGCATTAATAAAGGGATAGTGGAAATTTTGTACCTTTATTTGGATATGACTCTCCTTTATAGATATGGTGCATTAGTAAAGTGATTCGTATGGCTTTTAGTATGGCTTTGAATATGGCTTTTCATTTTAATATGATTTGGGGGTTGGCATGTAGTTATGTGGATTGAGGTTTTATGCCCATATTTTATTGGAGGATTTGTTATATTAAGATTGTTAGAGAGGTGGTATCTTTTTATTATTATAGCAATGGTATCATTTATTTCTTAAAGCATATTATAGAGCTGAGGTTGTTTACACAAGATGAGGGGCCCAATTTTATCTTGTTGGAGATATTTTCTTCTTAGATCACAATGTGGAATCTGGTGCCACAATCACCAAGGGAAAGGGTTGCATTTCTCAATCAGAGCTTATGAGGATTAAAGCGGAGTTGCAACATACTTTACAAGAGGAAAAATTCATATAAATGCAGAAAATTAATTGTAATGGTGTTTCTCACATCCTCAATAAAATCAGATTGATCCATAAAAAAAAAAGAGATAAGAAAGTAGGAAGGAAGAAAAGAGGAATGACGCTTTAATGAAAATTTTGAGAAGATGTATTGTCTTGAAGAAATTTTGGAAAACAACTAGAAAACCCTTGATGAACTAGTGAGGATATATGGTCTTTTAAGCATCCATACCTCCATAGGCCAAAATTATAGTCAAAGCAAGATACCATTCTCAAAAAGGGTCCATGTCATTCTGTAGCACAAGAAACCATAAGAAGTGAAGGAAGGACAAAGAAGAGGGGCTAAGCTCTTCACAATTGGATTTTAATTGCAACAAACAAAATTATTCATAGACCTTCATAATTTGGATGAATTAGACACATGCCTGTCTAAGGTGGGACAACTAGAATTGAGGAAACTCAGTTGGGCTCTCAAACCAGCCATGCTTGCATTAATACAACCTAAAATTCAGGAACATCATGATGAAGCAGTTAGGCTCACAATTGCTTCTTGTCTCAGCAGGGTCATAGCTCTAACATCACCATTACCTCCCTCCAATTATTATCTCATGACACATATACTGTAGTTGATAGTAGAATCCCTTCAGGGGTTGAATAGTGTCATGCTTACTGCCTTTCAGAAGCAGTGAAGAATCTTAGGACTCATGGCAGAGTTTAGAATTGGCACATTCATTTTCAATATGGAATGCGATGAGTTGATCTTTCAGTTGCTCCAAAAAATTTACACCAGTATTACATCAGCTCATTCAGACAATGTCAAATCAAGCATGCAGTTAGGCTCACAATTACCTCAGCTCTTAAACCAACCATGCTTGCATTAATACAACCTAAAATTCAGGAACATCCTGATGAAGCAGTTAGGCTCACAATTTCTTCTTGTATCAGTAGGGTCATAGCTCTAACATCACCATTACCTCCCTCCAATTATTATCTCATGACAAATATACTATAGTTGATAGTAGAAGCCCTTCAGGGGTTGAATAGTGTCATGCTTCCTTCCTTTCAGAAGCAGTGAAGAATCTTAGAACTCATGGCAGAGTTTAGAATTGGCACATTCATGTTCAATATGGAATGCGATGAGTTGATCTTTCAGTTGCTCCAAAAAAATGACACCAGTATTACATCATCTCATTCAGACAATGTCAAATCAAGCATGCAAAATATTGTGTCTCTGTTCTTAAAGGAGATGCTGAAATTTACAAGATACTAAGATCCAAATTGTTGACCATTTGGAGGAAGGAACCAAAGCCATCACCAGCTACCTATGATCTAGTCGAGAAGTTGGCCAAGAAAAACATAAAGTTGCTCAGAAAGGTGCTCACTATGAAGCAGTTGAGAAGTATTGAAGGAGAAAGAAAGATCAAAAGCTGTAGCGAGAATGAACTACAGAGGATAGGATTATGCTTTATCTACAAGGGACCTTGGGCCCCTAACCATTCTTGTCCAGGTGATAAGGAGGCAACAAAGAAAAAACAAGAGGAGATTCCTTCAGATCATGGGGAGTCTTATGTAGCTAGGTCTATTGATCTTCAATATGGTGAGCAACAACGTGAAATTATTTAGGGAGGTTTGCACGACAACAAGTATTTGAAATTGCATGAGGAAATTATACCTAATTTTATTGATGAGGTAGACTCCCATACAACTATTTCCATAGATCCCCAGGGGAATTTCCATAAATAATATCAGCAGTCAAGTATAGATAACAATCCACCAGTGCATTTATGTTCGATAGTTGAAGAGGATGAACAACATATTTTCTTCACAGATGGAGGAGACTAGGGAGATTTGAGTTAGGATCCAAACATAGTGAACCAACATGATGAGCATGATCACGAGGAGCAACATGACAGAAATCATGTGCAAAATGAACCATTCTTAGAGAGTCGGTCAAAGGCTCAAGTTGAAGCTATGGTCATTGGGCATCCGGTGCAGACAAGTACAAAGACATTCTGCATGACCCCAAAATTTCCACTATAGGACTTTCAGGGAATGATCATGCATTTAAAGATAGATCTAATGATGTTGAAGCAAAAAATTGGGACAATCTGAGACACTATCTTAGAGGAGAACAAGAAAATTGAGGAGCTCATATGATTATGCAACGAATCAATGACAAAGCTATCTAGTATTGAGAAACAACTCAAGCTTCTCACAAGGCAGCAAGAGGAGTACAATTAGGAGTTTCAGAGCAGCCCTCTACATGAGTACATAGATAAGGCTTGCAACTCTACCAACCCACCTTTATTGTAGAAACTATACAAAAAATATGTATACCAATGGATTCAATCCGATGATGTAATATACTAAAACAAGATACTGAATCCTTCTACAATATTTGCGAAAAGTAAACACAATCGTGCAGTCACACCAAGTAAGAGAAAGAAGAAAATCAATCGAACAACATAGATATTTTTCCTGGGGAAAGCTTTTAGCTCAAAACCCCTCTATCTTTATTGTATAATAAACCAAGGAATCATGAAACAATACAATGCACTCTTCTCACAAGAGTCGGTCACACTCTACTAGCTGTCTCACACTGATACGGAAAAAATCGACCAACACTTAGCCAATTTCTTGCCTTTCTTGCACAATTTTCAGAACAATTTATCCCTATTAATTAGGAACTTCAACCTTCCAAAACTATGCAATACATCATGGGAAATCTTATGGTTGTCTAGTTTCACGCCGACAATTTACTAATAATAAAACTGATAGATAACATCCCTTTAACCTATGTCTCAACTCGATCTTCATTAGAAATAAAATGCATGCAACTATTAATAGTAAATCATCAATCACTTGATAGATTACTACATGTGAATTAAATCTGATTTAATTCACTTGACCTCTCACTAGTGCAACAATCAGTTACAACTAGTTATACTGACTTTAACTCACTTAATTGAGTTAACTAATTTCTCATGCATTAAACTAATACACTAACTACAATTGGGATTCTGAAACAAATAGAATCACTCTACATGCCTCACCAACCACCCTCAACTCGAATATCATGAGCTAACTGAGTCTATCACACTCAGTTAACTATTACAAGTGATTATGAGATAAGATTACAATTTATTGTCCAATTTAATAAAGGGAAAATTAAATTAGAAACAAATTTCTTGTTTACTCTTCAACACTCCCTCTCAACAAGAAATGGATTATCAACTTCCTCGATTCTGCCTCCGTGGTATTCTAATTTTCTCTTGGAGAGAACCTTTGTCCGAATATCTGCATCCTGATCCTCTATGGGAATGTATAGAAGTAACATAACGTGTCTCTGAACACAATCTCTGAGATGGTGATACCAAATGTCAATATGTTTGGACCTGTCATGTAATAATAGACTAATCGAGTACTTTATGCAACTCTTCTTATCACAATGTATCATTGTCGGATCCATCTGATGACCAAAAAAACAAATAAGTATATTCCTCATCTAGATGGCCTCACATGCCGCCTAACTGGTTTCCATGTACTCTGCCTCAGCTGAACTGAGTGCAACTGATCTCTGCTTCTTGTTGTACCAAGAAACTAATATCAATCCTATGTTGAAGATCCATCCTAATGTGATCTTCCTGTCTGATGGATTGCTTGCCCAATCTGCATTGATGAAGCCTTGAATTTCCACTCCCTCTGTTCATTTGTACCATAATCCATACTCGGTAGTGCCCCTAAAATATCTCAAGACATGCTTCCCCGCCTTCCAAAAGAGCTTGGTCGGCTTAACCATAGCTTGACTAAGTTGGTTAACTACATAGCATATTTTTGGTTGTGTTTTCACCAAGTACATGAGTGAACCCACAAGTTTCCTGTAAACAGTAGAATCCATTACATCACTTGAAGTAGCATCCTCCTTCCTCTAGTTTCATGCAAGAGGAGTCTCCATGGGTTTAAAAATCTCCATGTGGAACTTCCCCAGAATCTATTTGGCATACTTGCCTTCAGAAACAAATAGCTCCCCATCATGTTGTCATATCTCCAAACCAAGGAAATAGTGAATGAGTCCCATGTCCTTCATCTCAAAATATCTTGCAAGATATTATTTGCAAGAAGTTATGAGCTGCTCATCACCTGTCAAAATAAGGTCATTAACATAAATTACAATAATCAAAAGCTTACCATCAACCACAATATGGTATAGGTTTTCATCTGCTTCACTCTTTGTGAAGCCCAACCCGATGAGATATATGTCAATCCTGGTGTCCCAAGCACGAGGTGCTTGCTTCAGCACATACAATGCTCTCTCGAGTCTGGACACATGCGACTCCCTGTCAAAGGTCTCAAAACCTTCTGGCTACTCAATGTACACTTCGTCCTCAACAAATCCATTGATAAATGTAGTCTTCACATCCATCTAATGTATCTTCCAACCCATATGTGCTGAGAGTGCAAGGATAGATCTAATCAATGAGTACCATGAAACTGGTGCAAAAGTCTCCTCATAGACAATCCCCTCAACTTGTGAGAATCCCCAAGCTAAAAATCTAGCCTTGTACTTCTGCACACTCCCATATGCTTCCTACTTCACCTTATATATCCATCTAGATCCAACCACTGACTTCTCGACTACCCTTGGGACAACATCCCATGCACTGTTCCTCACGATGGAGTCATACTTCTCAACCATGGCATCAACCCAAGTTGGTTGCTACACTACTTCCTCAAAATAGGATGGTTTTTTCACAATACACTTTCTCATAAGATCCATGTATCTAGTATACATGTATGGTGACTGATTCTGTCTGTGCTATGATGTGGGTGCTCCTACATGTTCTGCCGCATCAAGTCTCAATCTGTCAGCCTCTATGGTGCGCCTCCTACCATGTATGTTGAATGGATCTGAATGAGTGGTTTCTGCCATTCCATGATTCTCCTCATGTGGTTGCTCCACATCTTGAGGTTCATCCTTTGGAACCAAGAGTTCCTCATTTGCATGCAAATCAAGCTCCCTCTTAAGGGATAATTGCATGGCTTTCTCCTCATCAAATTTTACATCCTGTCTGAAAATTGTCATCCCGTTGTTCAGAAAATACACCTGATAGTTGTGTGGAGTATCAGTGTACCCAAAAAATATCCCAATCTCTGTTTTTGGTTCTAGCTTCTTTCTCAAATCTTTGGTCGCATGGAAATATAAAGATGAGCCAAAAATTTAAAAATATGAAACATTAGGTTTCTTACCAAGAAAAGCCTCCTCTAGTTTACTCATGCCAAGTATCCAATGAGGACTATGGTTCTACACAAATACTGTTTTTTTGCATGTCTCTACCCACCAATGCAACGATAGGCCCTGATAATGTAAGATAGCTCATGCCACACCCATAGTTGTTCTTTTATTTCTTTTTGCAACCCCATTTTTTTGTGGGTTATGAGGCGCAATCAACTCTCTCTGAATTCCTTCTTTGGCACAGAAGTTCTTGAATTCATTGGATATGTACTCACCAACATTGTCTCCTTAGAGCCTTCACTTGCTTCCATGTATCTTTCTCAGCCAGTGCTTTGAACTCACAAAATTTTTATAACGTATGATCTTTCTTCTGCATGAAATATATCCAACACTTTCTAGAAAAATCATTAAAAAAAATAACATAATACCCGTGCTTTTCTATATAAGCTGTAGAGAATTGTTGAAACACATCTGAGTGAACTCTCTCAAGGATTTTCGTTGTTCAATTCTCCTTCTCGTGAAAAGTGACCTTTGTGTACTTTCCCATGGTACATCCCTTGCATGTGTCTATCTATGCAAGAGTACCCTTTGGAAGCCCCGTAGAAATCTGTTGCATGAACTTCAAAGCACTATGGTGTAGATGGCCCAATCTCCTATGCCATAAATCACCCTCAGCTTGGCTCATCACTGTGTTTGATTCACTCATCAATGTTGCGCAACCATCTACATAATATTTGTAGATGTTCTTCACATGAATCCCAATCTTCTTAACTTGTCCCGTGGCTTTGTGAAGAAGGAATTCTTTCCCTTCACTAAAAACCACATCATATCCTCTATCCTCCAACATAGCAACTAAAACTAAATTCGTTTTCAAGCCTGGTACATGCATGACATATTTTAATAAGAATGGTTTACATGACTATCTTTGGAAAGTAACTGTACCAATCTCGGTAGCGCTATACCTCCCTTCATCACCCATCTCGATGTGCATCTAAAGATCCTTCTCCTCGAAGCTACTAAAGAGCTATTTTTCTCCCGTCATGTGGAAATATGCACAACTATTGAAGTATCACATTGATCCCATTGCACTAGACACCATGCATGCGATGAGTGAGAAGTCCAACTTGAATTGTGAAGCCAAAGCATCACCCACTGCATATCATGAAGCCTTGTTGTTCTTCTTCTTCTTCTGTGGACAATTAGTGGAATAATGTCCATGCTCGTGACAGTGAAAACATTTCACTCTGGACATGTCACGCTTCTTTCCTTCTTTGTTGGTCTCAGATTTGGAATAGGATTTCTTTCCATTTTTCTTCTTTGCCTTACTAGCCAAGGCACAATTTTCCTCATCATCTATCTTGGATGAGGATCAATCCCTGGTATTTTGCCTAAATTCTTCTTGTACCAAATTCGATCAAAGTCACTCCCAATCTTGTAGCTTCTCCCTCCGACTAAAAGAGTCATGATAACTATGACAGCTCTTGGGAAGGCCTAGAAGTGCTAGGCTCACCAAGTCATCATATACTACAGTAATCCTAATGCTTCCAAGCTCATCTCGACATTGGATGAACCTGGTCAAGTATTTCGGAATAGTGTCACCTTTCTCCATTTTCATTTTCCTAAGCTTGTCCTTCAGTGCCAATTTTCTGTGGTCACTACTGTTCTAAAATAGATCTGTCAATGCCTTCCACATTTCATATGGAGTCACCTTTCCATGGAGAAACGAGAAAATGTGATCTCAAACTCCTTCTAATAAGATCTTCCTTGCCTTTGCAACCTTCTTTTTCCATGCATCAAGAAGTTGGGCATCTGTTGTTGTGGGCTTTGGAATATCAATTTCGATAAATTATTTCAACCCATTGTCCTCCAGGACAGCCTCCATTCTATCTTTCCATGCAATATAGTTAGAATTTCTCTCGAGTGCATATTCCAATCTTAATCCATTGAAATCCATCTTGATCCATCTATCGCACCAAAGAATATTTTTGCAAACTCGAATGTTGTTCAACACAAACTCAAAGTATTATCCACTAAAGTGATTTTTTCCGCTCTAATACCATGTAGAAATTATAAAAACAATATGCATACCAATGGGTTCCATCCTATCATGTAATATACTAAAACAAGATATTTAATCCTTCTATAATATTTTCAGAAAATAAAAATGATCGCACAGTCACACCAAGTAAGAGAAAGAAGCAAATAAATCGCACAACATAGATATTTTTCCTAGGGAAATCCTGTTGCTCAAAACCCTTCTACCTTTATTGTATAATCAACCAAGGAATCATGAAACAATACAATGCTCTTTTCTCACAAGAGTCGATCGCACTCTACCAACTATCTCACACTCATCAAGACAAAACCGACCAGCACTTAGCCAATTTCCTACCTCTGCTTAGCCTCCTTGCTTGTGCAATTCTAGGAACAATTGATCCCTATTATTTATGAAATTCAACCTTCCGAAAATGCACAATACATCATGGGAAATCCTATGGTTTTCTAATTGCATGTCAACAATTTACTAATAATACAACTGATAGATAACATCCCTTTAACCTCTGTCTCAACTGGGTCTTCATCAGAACTGAAATGCATGCAGTTGTTAATAGTAAATCATCAGTCACTTGACAGATCACTGCATGTGAATTAAATATGATTTAATTCACTTGACCTCTCACTAGTGCAACAATCAATTACAACTAGTTAGACTGACTTTAACTCACTTAATTGAGTTAAATGATTTCTCATGCATTAAATTAATACCCTAAGTACAACTTGGACTCTAAAACAAATAGAATCACTCTACATTTCTCACTAAACACCCTCAACTATAATTTCATGAGCTAATTGAGTCTATTACACTCAGTTAACTATTACAAGTGATTATGAGATAAGATTACAATTTATTATCCAATTTGATTAAGGGGAAATTAAATTAGACACACATTTCTTGTTGAATTTTAAACATTTATACATTGGTAATAGTAGGGGAGAGTTATCCAAATGCATCATGTTGGGTGACCGAGTGGAGCAGCATGAACTGAGCATCGAGTAACAACAACATAGTATATTTTCAGATATTCATATTTCCCCAAGTATGGATTGGCGAGAGATTATGAGTTGGTATTCTATTGATGGGTTGATTCCTAAGAGGATACTCACAGCCAAGGGCATATCGCAGCTTGGGCTCTTTTCCACATGGAATGATGGAGGATTGAGATGCTACCATAACCCACAGGTCCTAGGATTTAGGTGGCATTGGGATCCTAGAGAATCCATTAGGGGCAAGATTGGCCAAAGGAATATTTGGGATCTAGGTAAATCTACCGAGGAAATGATTGGTCGAAGGATTGTTTGGGATCCAGGCATCGAAGGATCCATTTAGGACCATTTAGTATGGAGGAATGGAATAACACACTGGATTGTATGGGGGTCCTGGTATCAATGTACATATGCTTTGGTTGTGGATATAAATGGATTTCTTGAGGGAAAGAAATCTTTGGCCAGGAATATTTGTAATATTTCGTCTTTATTAGATATTGTCAAAGAGGCAGAAACTACCCATGTTATCTTCCCACAATTTTCTCCTTTTTTTTCGAGAGAAAATAATAAAATAAGGCTTCTAGAAAATCCATCAAACATATAAATGGGGGTTAGAGCTAGGCATTGTAGGCATTTAGGTTTATTTATCTTATTGTGTTTATTGAGAACTTGGTGTGGCCTGTTCTAATATTGATCCCGAGATGAAAACCTTGCGGTGATGTTTGTGTGCTAGATCGATCCAGAGTTCACGATTGTGCTTCAATATTTATTTTTCTATTTCAATGAGCAGCGGGACATGCCATTATAGGGGCTCAGATATTTTGTATGGCATGCATATTTTTTCTACTATTAATATAAACAAAGGGCAGCAACATTTCTAGATCTCGTTGTGTTCATGTTTTTTGTTGAAATATATTTATTTAGAACACTAACATGTGCTAGATCTGATGAAAATTATAAGGTTCGGGATATTATAGTGGATAATTTTAAAAACTATAGTGAAAATGAAGATATTAATAAAGATATGGAAAAACTTGTTTGTTGTTATTTATGCAGTAGAAATCAACTAATTCCTCAATTTGAAGTTGAAACTAAAGAAACCAACTCATCCAACATGTAGAGGAATTGAGATAATTCTATATAATCTTTAAGAAATCATGTCAATAGACAAGTATGTGTGCATTATTGTTGCATAAAGTAAAAAACATGTAAAACTCTCTCAACTAGACATTCTTCAAAATGAAATATTTAGCACTAAAGCCTCCTTGAGTAGATGAATTGTTTTTTTCTTTTGGTCATAGGCCTCTAAACCCATCCCCTTAGAAAAAAACTATATAACGACACTTGTAGTACCATTCAAAGGTGAAAAATCATGCAAAGAGGGAATATGTTATGGCTGTAGGCCTTTTTCATGGTGCTTGAGCCCCAAAATGTAAATTTCCTATGTAAGGTAGTTTTTTTTTTTTTTACCATGGTCTAAGCCCCTATACCCATCAATATTTCCCAAATCAATTACTTAGAAGCCATATTTCCTAACTAAGTGTGTTTATATGCATCTAAGTACATTTCTCATCCAAAAAACATATTCTTTTCTGGGGAGAATTTTAAGATCCATACTTACCTTAAGTGTACAAACATTGGTAAATATTACTAATTCTTAAAATGGAAACCACAAAAATTATTTTTATAATTTCTTTCATATTTTCTAACAATTTCATACAGTTTCTAGGAAAAATTGGCCATTTTTAGAGTAAAATACATTTATCATTTAAAATTCGTGAGAATCAATTAAATAAAATGTCAAATAGAAAATATTTTTGTTTCCAAAAACGAAAATGTAACATTAACACATATAAAAAATATATCCTATAAAATTTCCCTCGTTCATGGCCTTTGTATCCCACCTTGATTGGAAAGACCCACTAAAAAAATTCCTCTATTGGTTCAAAGACCCATTTAAAGATTTTAAGTTCACGAATTTTTAATAAAATTTTAAGGCATTTGTTTTCATTTTTTAATGATTATCAAAGGACTTAACATGTATCCATAGTCTTTTGTGGTGGATTGAGGATATGCTCATAGTGCTTAAGCTTGAGAAGGTATGTTTAGAGCCTAATATTATCATTTACATCCTCCAAACATGGTTAAAGGCTTGATGTTTTTTTTTCCTTAACATAAGCATGGTAAAGGTCTTGAGACCTAATTCCATTGTATAAAACATCTTAACATCGCCCATATCCTAATCCTAAGCCAAAGACCCCCAGAAATGGATTATTTCACAATTATTAGGTTTTATTCATGGCACTTTACCCTAAGAAGGTTTAATTAGGGCTTGAATCCCTTTTCTTCCACCTTCCGCATTGATAAACATGAAGAGAAATTTTAAGTGAAACAAATCTACTCATTGCACCTATATCCCACCTAAAGGTCTATAGAAAACCCTTATAATGGACCCATGGATTAGTATAAGTACATGGTCAAGTATTTTGAGTCCAAGTATATTTGGAAATATCCCATAGTGCTTGTTTTCAATCTTTGATTATTTGTAAATTATTGTGGATATCCCACTAGGAAATTTCATAACAACAAATTTTATAATATTTTACGACATTTTTTATGTAGTATTTTAGTTTAAGTTATAAACTTAATGTTACTAGCATATCATGTAAACACTAAAATTAAAATAAACCAAAATGAAGAAAACTAAGAAAATAACACTTTATCCACACAATGAACATAACATGGACCCCAAGAGAATCCAATACGGGAAAAACCTAGTGAGAAGCTAAGGTCTATGCATTAATTTTTTCTCCTTAATTATGAAACGAAAAAACAAATAAAGTTCACTTTATATGGAGTTGAAATGGAAAATGTGGCTTGTATGGCCACTAAAATATATTCTTCTTCCCCTATTTTATGTCAATATTTCACTCCTAGTTTCTCTATTAACTTTATGGAACAATAAACCATACAATAAGACTAGAATCACTCCCTATCCTAGAACCTAGTGTTTAAAAATGTCTTGATAATGGTATATGTTTAACTTGGGATTTAGACCCTCGATAATACTCTTCAAATTATACATGTGATTACCTCTAGATGTGTGAGTAATGGGACCTAATATGGCATCCACTTAGTAACATTGTCATCAAAAGGATATGTCAACCTGTGGGAGGGGCAACTTCCTAAATTTAACTCCAATTGAGGTAATATTAGAATAGATATAAATATATTGATGTGTAGAATCAATTTGACAAATTGAGAATTTTCTTCACAGTTTTTTGACCACAAAAGTTGTTGTTTGATGCTCTAACAAGGCTTTACATTTTTTTCTACTTAAAATCAGCAAAGCATGACCTACCATTAAAATGAGCCTTATAAGCCATTATCTCTAATTTTTCCACCTAAACGATATCAACATAAATGAAAAATTATATAATGATCCATTTCATATCATACCTCTCTAGTTAGGGGGTATTTTGGTTCCCATAAGTTTTACTTGATGGAGTGAGGAAAATTTTCCTTTCCCTTCTCCTTCAGTACCATTTGGATTTTCCTAGAAGTTATCTTTTCAAGACAACCTACCAAAGTTCTTACTAACCTCATTTGGCTACTCTATATTTATATATTTCTATATTTATATAAATCACCATCCTTTCCTAACTCCACCTAACCCAATAATGATAAATTCCCCAAGGTAGGTAATACATTCCTATTAAATTCTTGGTATATCATTGAAGGCTTACATATTTTCACATTATTGACATTCACTACTATGTAAATTAACATATATGGGGGTAATTTAGTCTATACTCATTAACCCCAACTTTATCCAACACTTGGAAAAGACCCAACCACATAACCTTGACCTTCTTACCAAGACTATGTAGCCTTTCTTTTTCCGGAGGCAAACAAATGTTATGTCCCTTGATCATGGTAAGCCTTATACTTTTCTTATGACCTCTTCAATGTCTCCTATACTTGTAAGTATATCTGCCTAATCTTATCAATTAAATTTTCAAATTTAAAATACTTCTCATGCAGTGTCTTCTTTCACTCCTTGTTCTCAAAATATCTAAAGCAAGTTTAAATAGGGTAATTATTAGTATAAGTATAGACTACCCTTGTATTAAGAGTTCTTAATGTAATTCATCTGAATTACTTGGATGCTTTTGATTGCAACCCGTCAAAATGTTAGCCAATGTCCAATCACTACTTATGTTTGCCCATTTTTTTATTGATGGAAGGTTGTAGATCTCTTCAATTTATTTTTCATATTTTCCCAAATTGTAGCCCAAAAGGCATTTATAAATCTAGTATCACTATATAATATGATACACATTGATATCCGAAAGTGTTCCTAGACATTTTCAAAGAGCATGCTATTTATGTATTTTCCCTTAATGGTCTTTTGTATGAGGCATGATAATGAAAATCGTACTAAACCTATCAAATTCTACAAAGTTAGTCATGTCCCTTACTTATTTATGGAAAACCAACCACAAAAGCCATGGACATGCTCTCACATGGTCTAGGAGGTAAAGTTAAGGGATTGTATAAGACTCACTTTATGTTTTGAAGACCACCTAGTAGACCCTTCACAAAATTTCCTCTTTACAAATATGTGAAGAAATTATATACTCTTCCTCAGTAGTGGACAAAGAAATTGTTTCTTGAAGCTTTGACATCCAACTAATATCTCTACATGCAAAAGGAAATAAATATCTAGAAGTATATATCCTCTTTTCTAGGTCACCAACATAATATGAATCAACATATTTGTAGATTGGATCTACACAACCACTAAAGGTGATACAATGGCCTCTTATGTCTCTCAAATACAGAAGCACGAATTTCACTACTCACCAAAATTCTTTTTCTTTATTTTCCATGAACCTATTGACAGCTCCAACTGCATGTGAAATGTTAGCTCTTTTAGACACCATCACATGCGTTAAGCTACGTACTACATTTTCATATAGTAAAAAAGAGATATACTTCACTTCTTCATCAATACTAAGACGTAAACCTAAATAAATCTTAAAATGGGAAGCCAAAGGGATATTAACAGGTTTCACATTATTCATCACAAAATTTACAAGTATTTTCTCCACCTACTTCTATTGTGATAATGAGAGCTTTGCATTTTTTTTTTTTTTTGATTCTAGATATCTCCATGCCAAAAATTTGTTTTTCATCTCTAATATCCTTCATATCAAACATCCTAGCAATTTTAGCCTTTAATCTATTGATATTTTACATGATTTTTCTTGCAACAAGGATATCGTCAACGCACTAAACCAAGATAATGAATATAGAATTGAAACTTTTGAAGTACACATAATGGTCATATTAACTTCTAATGAATTTTTGGCTCACCGTGAGGGAATCAAACTTCTTTTCCCATTGCTTGGTTGATTGTCTTAGGAAATACAATGATATCATGAGCTTGAAAATGAATATCCTATTGTGATAGTGTACACAACCTTTTGGTTGTTCCATATAGATATCCTTGTCCAAATATCCATGAATAATTTTTTTTTTAACATATGAATACTATAATTAAAGGTCATGCAATGTACTTAGTGCTAACACGATGAAAATAGAAACAAGTTTTACAACTGGAAAAAAAATCGTGAAAGTCAATACCTTACGTCTGAGAATACCATTTTTCTACCAACCTTGATTTTTATATTGCAATATTTCCATCATTATATCTCTTAAATTTGAAGGCCCATTTACATACACTAATACACATTGGTGGAAAATTTGACAGTGGAATCCGACTGTATGGATAAAATTAGAAAAATTGTCAGAAGTCAAATGTATATTTTTTTTTAATCTCCACAGTCATTGGATATCCGACGTGATTTCCTATACCGTCGAATATCCAAAGATATTTTTAAGGTGTCGAATATGCGACATTAGTTTGAAGGTGTTGAATATATGAAGAATGTGAGGTTGTGGTTGAATAACATCAAATTCTTCCAATAATGGCTTTTATCATATAACTTCAACGTATTTGTTATACTTGTTATAGTTTTAAAAGGTTTTAGGCCTAATTTGAGGTTAAATTTTGAACAGAATCATCACTAAAATTTTGGTGAGGAAAAGTGTCATGTAACATTCCTCAAGGAGGCCAAGGAGACGTGGGATCGAGATCGAGAATTTCGAATAATCAAAAATGTTTTTTCCCTTGTAAAAGGTGGAAGAGCTTGAAGATAGTGATGCTCCTAATAACAACAATTGAAAGCTATTATAGGTACTATGGACACGTTGAAGGCAGACATGAATATCATCCATTAGTAAGTTATCCATTAAATGTGTTTGTATTGTAGATTGTTTTTGTAAATGTTTATATGCATATTGTATTATAGATTTTATGTCTTCCTATTGTAAATGTCTATATTCTTTTGGGTGATATTTTACCTATGTTGTCATCTTAATGGAGAAATATTATTTGATTATTATAGTTATGGTTGATTAAGGGGTTAGGTCAAGTTAAGGGTTAATTAGTTTATGGGCTTAGGGATAAGGGGTTATTCTTTAAGTGTTTAGTGGTTTAAGGGCTTAGGGGCATGGGGTTGAGGTGTTATGGGGTTAATGTATGTTTAGGGGGTTAATTAGGACCTAGGTGGTTTAGACGTTAAAGGGGTTTTAAGGAGAATTATTAATAAGTTTTTACAGTATATTATGCACATTTAAAAGATGGACATAGTGAATACAATTTTGAAAGGAAAGAAGAAAATAATTATATAATATATTGTAATAAAATTTTATAAGACAAAATATAAAAATGTAAATATCATTAAAAAATAATTAAATAAAAATTTGATTAAAAATAAATTTATTACAAGGAAAGATGACTGGATGAAGATAAAAGGGGTCCATTTTATTTAGGTAAGATGACAATAAAAAACTATTTTTTATGAAAAAAAATTGTATAAAAAAGGAAAATACTTTATTGATTAAAATGTTTAAATTTATAACTATTTGTATTATATAAAATAATAATTTTTCTGTAAATTTTATTTTCTTGTTATAAAATTAGATTTTTTAATAAAAAAATTAACCTAGAAAATATGTTTTTACATATAAAACTATGGTGTAGTTTAACTTATAGATGAAATGGAATTTTTAGAACATTTTTTCTAGTTAATGTTAATCGAAATTTGCAGAGATTTTTAAAAACTTAAGTTTAAGTTGTTTAATCTGTATAATGCGAGTGCCATAGGGATTTTTCAGTTTATTGAATCCATTCATGCATTCAAAATTTTATTTCAAACAACAAAAAATGACATTCTTTCTTGAAATTGTATCATCGGATTTCGTTGAAAAAGGAAATTTCATCTATAAGTTAGACTACACCTAAAAATATCTCTAAAATCAAAGTGAAGTAATGTGTAATAATTAAAAGAAGTATCCATTTTAACTATTTCTCGTATGGAAGTAGATTTACATTGATATCCATAGTTCATTGATATCTTGAATATGAATGTAAACTATAAAATATTTAGAAAATAAATATATTGAAAGTGGATAATTATTAAAATTATTTTACCATTTTTTATAATATTGTTTGAATTTGTCTTAAAATAAGATAGTTTCAATATTTTGAAAATAAATAATATTACAATTTTTTATTTTTTATTATAATTATTTAATTAATTTTAGTTATAATGTATGGTTTGTTTATAATTCAATGGCTTATGTTTAATAATGGTTAAGTGTTATGAATATAAATATATTTAGGATCTAAGTCTCTAGGATGTTAGCTTAATATTTGATATTATAGACCTAACTAAATTTTTAAAGAAAAGAGAGATGAAAGCACATTTATTTCTTTACCACTATGAAATAGAGAGAAAACACGAAGATGTAATTCTGTTATGGTCCTAGAAGATGAATAGGATTTTTTTTTAAAGTCAACCAGGTTTAAAATGAAGTAGCCAAATAAAAGTTTTAGGAAATTTTATAAACAAAAAATAAGAGTCAATGGTTCTAATTGAACCTACAATATATTAATTTCCTATAACTGATTCATGTGGGAAATAAGGAAAAAGGGTAAACAAGAAGTATTTATCACCTATTTCAACCTTGGAAACACTCAATCATAACCTAGAAAGCAATTGGGGAAAACTATAAACGATTTGGGTAAAGCATGTAAGCTTTCCATCTAAAATTTGAGTACAAAAAGGATGTTACAAGCAAAATAAACTGAGTTTCCTATATTAAATTTACCCCAAGAATTTAAATTTACATTTCACTTTGATTTTCTTCAATTTAGTGATAATTTATGGCATGGGATACAAATTTATGTGTGGTGCTATTTTTTTAAATGCAATGATTATGGATATGACCTAGTCAGCTCCAATTACATCATCCAAAAACTTCCAAAAATAACAGTTTTAAAAGTCTAGAAAGAAATATTTAATAGCTACCCATAGTCTAGAATTCCACAAGGGGGCCAAATTTAGTACCCTCAAATTATAAATTCTTCAAAAAAATTCTAGAATAATCATAGTCCTCATTTCCCTTTACGATAACATTGTGCAATTTTCCAGATAACTATGAGAGTGTCACCAACAATTTTTACCTTTCGCACCTTTTCTTCTGCTAGTAATCCAAGTCCATGCCATAGAGCCTAGAATTTGGAGCCTTGGTTGTTGGTGGCCTACCATAGATCCTAGGAAAGTTTTAACTCTATTTATTCTTTGGGGAAGTGGATAACCCCTACCACTCCTACCACCCTAAATTCCCTCCCACTCCTACCACCATAACTTTATGAGTGATGTTATGTTCCTAACCACAATGTATTTCACTCATAAAATAGACTCTTTCTCATTTTTTAAGAAAAAGGGAATGGGACATATGCTGTGCAGTTGGTGTTTTAAAATGTTTTAGGTGAATTAAATTTTTAAGCCAAAGTGATATAGAGTGAATAAGTCTCTATATATAGTCTCTTTTGTGATAATTAAAGGGTCTCATTTGTTGTAAATTGTGAGAAAAAATGAAGTAATATAAAAGCCATAATAGTTTTGGGAAAAGGGTAGATTAATGAAATGTTTTATAAATCATTAATGGTTATTCTTATTATCACTCATGCAATGTAGGAAATTCAATTTTCAATGTCCTTTGAAGTAGGCACAATGTTTATATTCTATAACATTTACTTACCACTAAGTACAAAGGGGTGATTTTTTGACATTTTGGTCAAATCAACTAAGTATTCAAAAAGAAAGAATACCCATGAGGTGTAGAAGGAGAGATTGACCCCGTGCCTTAGAAAAAAGGGTTTCATATGAAAAATTTCTTTAGTGGGTTCCCTACCACTCGCCTAAAGAAAACAGGGGATGCTATCTAATTTTCTAACATGCGTTATTCATTTCAAAGTTTATAAGTGAAAACATATGATGAAAATACAAAATAAAATACAACTCATTTTGTGGGAAAAATCTCCCTAAGGTCAGGGTTGAGAACCCCAACAGATCGAAGGGAAATTGATAAAAAAGAAGACAAAAATAAACCACACATACTATATAAACTTCTAAAGTTGGGTCAGAAGGAGATACCCGTAGGACCTACATTCAGTATCGTTTTCGTAGGGCTGAACCCTCTGCTTCCTCCAAGGCAATCAAACTTGCAGTAAATTTCAGAGAAGCATGTATATTGCAAGTAGTTCAAAGCATGTACATCATATAAACGTTATATCATTAGACATAATGATAAAAATCATGAATCATAAATCATAATATCATAACATGAATCTTAACATAAGATCATAATATTCAAGAACAAGAAAAAGATTCTTTATTGGTATCAAAAAAATAATATGGAAGAATACATCCTAATTCAACCATGGCTATAAGTGAAACCTTCCTCTGGATTTTTCCATCCCAACCCTCAACAATCATCTCTCAAGCATATACACATGGATGTCATATAATGGAAGATGAACATCATTATGAGGAAACAAGGGTTTCCTATGATTGGTAGTGCAGGAGGCATAGGGAAACTTAGATTTGATCGAGGAAAAATATACTATAATATCAATATCTTATATCCTCCTTTAGGCCTTTCCATGAGGTGTATATATATAACCCAAAATCAGTTGATTCAGCTAGGCCACGAGCTCCCGTAGGTGCCTGTTCAGTGAAACCCATAAACCCCGCCCAAAAAATATGATATTATATTTTTTTTTCATTTTTTAAAAATTATATACGAGGGTTCTATATGATTTACCCACATGTGTACGCACTTTTTGATGGGTATAGTTGTGTATGGAATTCAAAATATTTTTTTTTAATAAAGTGATCAGGTATGAAAGGGAAGGGCTGCCGAAGGCCATACAATAGAGCCTCAGAACTACAAGGGTGCTAAATGATGCTATAACAGATGCCCCCTAATAAATGAGGTTAGAAGGGGTACATGTCGACTTAAATGTATTAAGTGTATCAAGGAATATTGTGAGGACTTGAGAGGAGATCACTATATTCCAGGTTGCCAAAAACCAGTGGAAGAGATTAGAAATAAATCTCATGTCTAAGGCGAGCATACCCATTCTCAGAGATAGTAAATCATGTCTACTGATCAAGTGTAAAGAACATCCAACATGTATACATAAGCATACAAAGAGAACTAAAGAATACGTAGTGGATCATTTGATCATAACTGCATAGGAACACAACAAGTCTATGCCTCAATATCACATATAGGAGAAACTATGATTAATGATTCTCAAGTAGATGTATAATCATTGATATCTCATAATTGATCCTCGATGTACAAAGTCATAAAGGGGGAATAGTGGTATTGTATAAAACTTAGGTGCCAACATATAGGATGTTGTTGTGATGAACTGCAACATATAAGGTGGATGGTGCCACTGGTAGGAAACTGAAGGAGCTGTCAAGTGAACCATAATTTTGACACAACCCAAGGTCGTCACTAACCGCAGGTGGTACATTTCTATACTATGGGAATAAATGAGTTGAATTCAACCATGTGAGAAATCTTCTAATAACCGGTCATTGACGTATACCATTAACAAACACGAGACAACTCACCAATAATGCTAATGAGAGTCAAGGTATCCCAATAAAATCTAAAAAGTGTGACTAAATGAGTTGAAGTTGAACACTTGAGAGAATATATCAATATTGAGACATTAATGTATTCTCACTATCGATAGTGAAGGAGTCTTCCATTGATGATTGCAAACCCTAAGGTTCTGAAAAAGGACTTTAGATTTTTTTCCTAGAGCAATGAGTCATAGTTGATGGGAAAATATTTATTGGAAGGAAGGAATTAAGGAATACCACATCAACCAGCGTAAGTGTAACCCACAAGACAATAATTTGGAAGAACTCGAACGAAAAGAGATGAATTAGCCATTCCAATGTACATTTCCAACGTAGAAAAGATGTGGCTAGCACATGACAGAAACCCTCTGAACCAACCAATAATGAAAGCTACCATAGAGGTAAGGAATCCACCAATAGGGTCAAATAGAAACCAATGTACTACATGAATCCCAATGTGTGATAATTTAAGCTCACGTCGAACATAAGGGAAACCACTCAGTCAAAGACCCATGATACTGATCTATGAAAAGCACAAGGTCACCTATCAATGATGTAAATAGGGTCATGATGTGGCTCTAGTCCTACTCTTAGAGAAAAATTTTGGAGTCAATAAAAGAAGAATCGCCAATAAGAAGTAAATGGAGACCTTCTTAACCAACATGAGCAGAGGATCAAATATCTGATGTCATATTGAACATAATTTGACAGACGAGTTATGGCCAAATGAATATGAGTCAAGAGACGCCACAGAATGTCCGACACAGGTTGACTTCCCTTGAACAAGAATGCAAATCAAATGTGACTGTATGGAATCATATGATAACTTAGTATAAATTTGCAATGAAAGAAGCATTATCAAAATCTCCATGTGATTAGAAGAGATAACCAACCGAAGGAGTACTAACTTAATAACAAGGTTATGACTTTCCTAAGTCAAACTAGGTCCCATTTCAATGGAGGAAATACTTGTTTTTAGTGCTTTGTTCAAGGGCGACACAACTAACTTTTGTTGCCATCAAATATGGCAGTAAATTTCCTATTCCTTCTCTTTTTGGAATATACTATTTTTTTTCTTTTTCATGTTTAAAGGCTGAAAAAGAAGAAGAGAATGTGTATATTACAATGGAAAGAAAGAGTTTCTAAATACATATGCACTAGTTTCTGCAATTGGAACGTTCATATGCTCAATGCAAGGTGGAAAAACTAGTCATCGACACTTAAATGAATGTTATTTCGACGGGTGAAAGGTGTCAAGTCGTAGAGGCTAAAGGATTGCATGGTTCGAACTTGCAGAAAGTCATGGTCAAAAGGTGCCTTATACATGAGTCCAAATGAATTCATCTTAAGGAAAAAAGGTACAAGTAGTCATTATGAAATGCAATAATACAACTTAACATGTTGGATCCTCTAGGGAATATGGCCAGAAAGATAGTGAAGAAGAATAGGAATGAATATTCATTGCAAAGTCATGGCGGGAATAAAGAGGACTCCCAAGCCTACATAGTTTTGCATCATGGGAAACATATGCTAGCAAGGATCTAACTAGGAAGCCCATGTATGGGATAGTTTTGCATCATGGGAAACATATGCTAGAAAGGATCTAACTAGGAAGCCCATGTATGGGATGGCTCTACCATTATGTCATGATTTTATAAGATGACGAGTGGAAGTGTTCTAAAAAATTAACATAATGGGGTTGAACCTATGGCATTGTATTATAGTATGAGGCTAGAATGCATAATGCAGCAGAGAAATTGATATGCTCTAACCTATATTGCAGTGAAGAAAAATATACCTGGTACGATGTGTCTGCGATTGTGGAATTAAAGTGAAAAATATGACAATGTATTCATTTTACCCTAGAAAAAAACCTATCCCAACACTTCAAGCCAAAAGGTCAAAATTTTTATAAAATAATAGAATAAAATTATAAACTTTTTAAAAGTGGGTTTTGAAATTTTGATATAAAAATGCCTTTGACTTACCAAAATTCATTTATGTTTGTAAGAGTTGAGAATTTTAGAGCTTGGGAGAATTATTTTGGCAACCAAATTCCACCAAATATCTCAACCCAGCCGTTAACCAGACTTCTAGGTAATTCTAGACCCATTATCTTAATGATTTGATTGAATTTCAAGTGATTTGGATGAATTTTCACCGTTGGATTTTTTGTTTTAAATTTTGTCTCTACATGTATGTGGGTTGGATTCTATGAATCTATGTGTAAAAATACCTAAACACAAATTTTCAAAGGGAAATCTGCGTGTATACCACGTGTATACACGGCTATCTACGAATAAAATCGCAACACGTAGAGTGAAATGAAAATCCAGATTTCCAATGAATGAATTCTTTTGAAATTGCAAGATGTCAATTACTTGGAGAGAGATGGAACAAATTGATGTTGATGATGTAGTTATGGATGATCCATTAGCACTGGATGTATTAAGAGGATGTGGGTTATTAAAAAATTTTATGATGCAAAATATCAAAACCCAAAATATATTTTTGGATATGCTTTTTCGTTAATAGGATCCAGAGCATGAGGCTTTTATGATTGATCAGATGCCTTTGCAGATTGAGGTAGAGGATATATATTTTATCACAAGACTTTCTTAGGTAGGGGAATTATTCAATATACAAGAGAAGGCCCGAGGGGGGCTTAATGCGATTGATTATGTTATCCTCTACTGCACACCAGAGACTAACAAGGTAGAATCACAGATTCTGATAAAAAATGTAGCGAGATTTCCCATAAAAATTCTCCACTTTACCATAGTCAGGGTAGCAGTCTCAACATCACTACACTAGGCCTCTTGTCCTATCATGTTCTTGGTAGTAGAATTCCTCTCAAAATTATTTGACTAGTGTACATCACTCTTAATCAACATGAAGAAGAAATTGCATTTAGTGACACAAGGTAAAATGAAGCATTTTTTATATGGTATTGTTTTTTAGTCATGCCAGTCAGCAATGATCAAAATCTGCTCTTTCATATGGTTGATAGGGTCCTAGGTCAATTTTTTATAGTTTCAAGGAGTTTTCAAATTTGATCATTGGTTAGTATATCTAGGTCATTACTACTCCCTTCATTCTCATGGACAATAAATATTATCATGGTCAGGTCATTATTCCTTGGAAGAGTGTCTTCGCCATCATTCTAGCTATTATTCCATATAGTGTCATCATTGGTTCATATTGTCAAAATTCATGTAAATAGGTCATTTCATCATCTAGCTCACCATTAAAGGGAGTAGTAATAAAACATAGTGTTTTATAATGATCTCTACAGTGCATTTTTATCTTTAGCAAGATGTGATATGTATAATAATATTTGAAGTTGCAATTCATAAGAAATCCATATCATTTTGTGAAAAGACAAGGTGGGGCCACATTACCACCTAAGGGATAAATCGACCTTTGGACTATAAGAATACCACCCAAGCACATATTATACTCATTTCTCTCTCATAAGACATCTATCTATCATCGAATTGGATTCCAGCCTATAGAGCAACCATTTCACATTGCAAAGAAAAATTTATCATTTGCGCTCCACTTTTCTCAGTTGCCCTACACTTTTCTCCAAGGTGTTGTGTTTTTCTCTAAGGAGAAAAATATTCCTTCTTTAGGGGTTTCTTCATCAACTATAGATTCCAATTCATCAAAATAATTAAGCGGGATCCAATTTTCCCCCATCTACCTTTCTTTTGCTTCAGTTCATCTTTGAAAACTCAGGAAATCACCCTCTCCAAGGGTTTACTGCATTTTTTTATTTATGGTGTTTTTCATCAATTTGTTTTCAAACACCCTCCCTCACCTTCCATACACCTTCTTTGACACTTCCCCTTACCCATTTCCCTTATTTCCTTAATGTCCCTACAAACGCTAGCCTACACTACACTAGGGATGTATTTTACACTTTTGTACCCCTTCCCCTCACTCATTTCTCAACATTTCACCTCCCTGCACTCCCTAACATCTATCCCTTACCCCTAAAACTTTCCCAAGAATTTATACACTACCAAACACCTTCCTCTCCCTCCATTCCTAAAAGTGCCCAAAATCCCCTGTTTTTCCTCAAACTAAACCCTAATTCTCCTTCCTAGTGATCTAGGGTTTCACATGGATCTAGAGACCACTGATTAGAGGAAGCATAAAGAAGGTCACATTATCAGATATGAACCCACTAGAGTATAGGATATCAAGGCTTCACCATTTTTCAAAAAGTCCTTCCAACATGCAAAAAATATTGCATAGGTTTTTTTTACTATTTCAGCAGAGGCCATTTCCATAGCCACTAGGATCCAAAATCATGGAGAGCTTTGGGTCAAAAGGAGAGACCTATATATTGAAAATTATAAGATGTTTTTGAAGCCTCCATACAAAGTTGCTCCAAAGCATGTTTTTCCTTTCAGACACTTGCTTGATTAGTATGCCCCTCTCATGAAGATGATCATTAAATATTTTACATGTGAGGGTAGCTTTTCAAGGATATATCATTACCGTGTTATACTATTGAAGCATTTAACATGTGTTAAATCTCTTAACCTGCCTCACTACCTCTTCAAAAGCTTAGATAAAATGGTAGAAAAAGTACATAGAAAATTGCAAGATCATCAAGAAATCTTGTTTCATAATGGCTTGGTGAAAAACATTGTCTGCCATCATCTTACACAAATCAACTTGTCTTGGGAGGGATTCATGTAGTCAACCTCTTTTTTACGTACTTCGATTCAATATAGCAGTCAATCTACACCTTTGAATTCACGAAGAAAACAAGAAGTTGGTTCTACAAGTAGACCTGTACCAAGAAAACATTTGGTTGAGGTGACTAAAACATATACCAAAGGAAGGAGGCTAATGTTTTCTCCTGAAAGTGTGGAAAGGGCTCAGCCTACATAAGTTGAAAAAGAGACATCAACACATCAGCATGAGGCACCATTGCAAGAGGAATAATAGGTACATTTGGACACTGACATGGAAGACATAGAGATTCACGAGGAGGACAAGTCATTTGAGGAAGTTATCAAGGAGAAAGAATATGAAATCAGAGACCACAAGGACAAACTATCAAAGGAAAATTTCATGATTATATTTCTTTAGCAGGAGAATAGGCAACTCCAAGTAAAACAACTATTGCTTAGGAAACCCAGGGTAGATTTGGAGAAGGAGGATGGAAAAGGTAAGTAAGTAATTTATTTTGAGTAGCTTGAGGATAAATAAGTGCTAAAAAAATCAAGGAGGAAAAGAACAATAGGTCTCAAGAGGCAGAAAGAATAAGACACTGAACCATCTCCATCACTAGGTCAAGATAATTTTGATAATTTGATTGCAGCAAAAATTGAGAAAGACAAGGGATTTTGTATTGACAAGGTAAATTTTCACTTGGAGAAGCTTCTCAAGAAGGATTATAGGAACAAAAAAGCTTCAAAGGCACATGGAAATGCATTACTACACAAGAAATAGGATTTCTTAGAATAGGGTCAAAAGCTTGAAAAGGAAATTGAGGAAAACCCTAATTAAGAAAAGGAAGAAGGATAAACTTGATTTATTGGCTGAGGCTTCTTTCATTGCCTAACACATCATTTTTAAAATCAAAGGGGAAATTCTAGAGAATTTTTGAAGAAATTTTTGAAATTTTTGAAATTTTGGTGACTTTTGGTTGAAGTAGGAAAACACAGTCAGCCAAAAGCGCAACGCCTTGGTGCTGCGCTTTTCCCTAGGGGATCCAAATTACAAAAAATTATATTGTTGGATAGCTTGTGACCTGCACATGTGAGATAAATATTGTTTTTCCATATCAGCTTTCTGGTTGGGAGAAAAATGAAAAACACATGCTAACAACCACTTTCTGCCACTATTTCCCCCCTAGCGTTGTTCTTTTAGAGTGACCTTGGGAGAATCCATTTTTCTCAGCCTTGGAGAGGCTATTTTTCTTTCTTAAGGACTCTATGGAGGACTAGACATCATAATATTTCCAATGGTACCTTCAGATCACAATTTGGAGCACTGGAAGTTACTCAAAATTGTCCTACAAGTTGAGACTATGCTTTTCTTAGATGACATTGTGCTTTTATTTGAATGTGTTGTGCTTTTCCCTGGAGGTCGAATTTTTAGGTTTTATCCATGAAAATTGGTTTGTCATGATGTAATTTCTCTTTTTTTTGAGTTGAAATGATGTAGATGAATGTAATTTACCTTTTTAATGTAAATTTGATGTAATTATGAAGGTCATTTATGACAGGAAGGTTAGTCAAAAGCTAAAACGAGAGTTTGTTTTAACCTCCCTAGTCTTAGGTTTGGTTAGAGAAATTTGTCTAAACTATTCCTGTCAAGAGGGATCTGACCCATGAGATAGGGGAATATGGTTTTGGGTTTATATTTAACTTTTTTTCAGTCATATTCAAGGTTGGACATCCGAGAGTAGACGGCTTCGAGCTTTGTGTTGTTACACGTTATTTTGTCACCATGAGATTTGACAGTCTATATAGGTCTATCACTACCTATATTGTGCTCCCTTAGAAGTCAAAAACCATAATATTCCTAAACCAAGTCTTGGAATTGGAGAAAAGCTCATTAAAACCCTTAAAAGTATAACTCCACACTTTTCCTAGCTCTTTCCTGCGGATCCGCGGATACTTGTTCTATAGCCTGTGAAAGCTCCTAAACGTTCTACTAATAAAACCTAAAAACCCCCATAAAAAGTAAAATAAAGGAAAAAGTAAGTTCTAGAAGACCAACTGGTCAAATATTCTCCCAACTGGAAGCTTCTAGAGGCACAATTAGTTCGAGCTTTATCCCTCCACTCATGGAGCTCTCTCCCTCCATTGATGGTGCTTATCCCTTGGTCTATGGAGCTCAAATCCCTTCATGAGAAGAATCCATCCCCCTCTTCATGGAACTGAAACTACCTCCATTTCCTTATAAATTGAGCTCAAGTTTCAGTCTCATGGGTATACTGGGTAGATGGTAGACATACATGTTAATTGCTGCAGGAATTCTTAAGAGAGCATACTCTCTACACTAGTTGTTGTTGGCATGAGAATGATCACACCCTTATGTCCATAGCTCCATGCTGGTTCAAAGAGAGGAAGGCTTGTCAAAATGAAGGAGGAACGATTGTTCAGGACCTCAGGAGGAGCTTGTATGACATCAAGGCATCAAGTTGAAAAGTTGCTCTTTTCGTTCAAAGATAATACATATGGATCTCCTTTTCTCATTGAGTTGTTCTTGTGATTGTTGATTAATTCAATACTTAGACTCCTTGATCACTAATTTAGATTAGTTTTTCTTAATTATTATATGTTGCAGGTGCTTTTAATTCTTTTGTCTATCTTTGATTGTAGGTTCTACTGACTAGAGAAGCCTCTTTGAAGTGACTGGATAAAAGACTGCACCGAACATTGGATTTCAAGGTAAGGGCATGCCCTCTTTCTTTTTTTATAATAATTTTGAATTGAAAGTAATCTAGAGAGAAATATTTACAAATGGATATTTTTTTATAGCTATTCATAGAATACTAGGGAGCTCTCTTGTCCACAACAGGGATTAATCCACATAACATATGTACAATTTACTTTTGCTGAAATACAAGACTAGTTGTAGATATTATATAGGGATTCATGTGGTATGATTTTGTGGAAGTGTTTCTCTTCTATAATTAATTTTTATGAATGATTATTTCATCTTATTTCCATGCCTTTTCTTTCAGTTATCTTCCTATAAGATGTCAAACAAAATTCTCAAATTGTATGCTCTGTTTTGCTAGGAATTTCATGTTTATGTTATTCATATTCTAATAAATGAATGCATGCTTGTCACACTAATTTTGAACCTTTGCTATTACACCCTACACTACAATTGAAAAACTCGAAGTGTCACTTAACATAGCTTGCATGCCCCTATGTATCCCTGCAACTGAAATATTTTAGATCTGACCTAGTTTCCTTGACCTCTCCTCCCGATCCAACAAAAACCATAAATTTTGAAACCCTAAAGCTAAAAACCTAGCCTAATATATTTTTACCCTCTTCAGTCATCTTTTGGATGTAAGATAATAGAGAGAGAACCCTCTGATTTTTTAGGGATAGCTACCAAATCATAAGTGGTTCGAGCTTACCTTCTTCGGTTTCCATTATCAGCCTTGGGACATTATGGAGGATAACATTTTTGGCGTCATTTTCGGGGAGAAATATTACACCTTCCTTGGGATTTCATGACAAATTCATTGAGATCTAGGCCTATCGGTGATAGGACCTAGCTTTCAAGAATGCTGAATCAAATTTGTAGAGCCAAACTATAGTTTTCATAACTGGCTCCTAAGAATTTTACAAGATCAAACCCTGATCCTAATCCACCATCTCTGGTTGAAGACCCAGAGAGGATTTTGAAGAAACAAAGAAAAAAACTCCAGCAAGTTGATTCAAGTTCACCATCACTAGTAAGATCTATTTCACTTCCTGTTGATTTGACTACTCTACAAGATTTACCTTTCAACATCAAGTTCAAGCTTTCATTTTTCAAAACTAAATATGAAACTTCACTTTAGAAAATAGTATATGACCCTGTAAAAATTGAATTGACTCCACCATCCTTAGAGTCTGCATATGAAACTGATAGGAATGTTTGGTCTCATTTCCACAAGCTTCAAAAGTTTTCCAATAACTTACCATTAGGGGAATTTTGAGGTCTAAAATGAGCCTCATAAGGTAAATGTACAATAAAAATTCACTTTATGAGAACCAATCACATTTTATGGGATGACATCATCCCTAATGGTTGAGGTAGCATTGTTTGAGTTAAACGTACTTACTTGTCACATTCTCAATGGTGGATAAAAACTCATGGTTAAGCATAGTAGTGCTCTAAGTACTTTTTAACTAAAAAATTAAATTAATTATAATAAATTTCATTTCACACTTTTTATATAAAATATTATTATTTTCATTTCATATTTTTTGAAAGAAACAATGCATATCCATACACAATGTTCATGTCTTTACACACTTTTCAATAAATATTATATTTGTATATTTTCGTATATTTATTTTTAAATTATATTTTCATCTCGTTTTATTTAATATTACAAATTCAAATTAATTATAAGTTAATATATATAAGTACGAAGGACAAATGCATTAGTTGTTCAATGATAATGACTTTTTCTTGAAAAGTTCATTCTTATTTATATCACATCAATACAATTTTTTTATTAATTTTATTTTGATACAACTTTTGAATTTAATTTAACTATGGTTACATGGATTGTGGTGGAAAAAGTGAATTGAAAATTCATAAATATTATTTTATTGGTTTAACTATTATTTTAGTATTTCCTTAGGAGTCCCATTTTAGACCTCAAAATTCCCCTAATGAATACACTTCTGAGAAAGCCCATATCCAGTATCAACAACAAAGATTGTTTTCTACTACATACTTACCTTCATAAACTCATTCAGTTGTTGCAACATCTTCCACTCCTTAATCATCAGTTCCTCCAAAAACACCTCCTCAAAAAACACCTCCTATTGTTACTCCTCCACAACCTTCCGCAACATTCATGGCAAGGTTTGGCCCTTTAATATTACCTAGCTAGATCACTTCTTTGCCTCAAGGGTATGGTCAAAGGCTCCCTATGTTTCATGGGAAAACCAAGATTAAAACCCTGCAACATATATTGGAGGCCACTGATTTCATCGATCTTCAAGATTTCGACAATGATAATGAAAATATGAAGGTAATTTCCCAAAAATTTTCAAGACATGTGAAGACATGGTTTCGTAATCTAAATCCAAATTAAGTTGCAAATCCACAATAGTTGACTGATTTATTTTTAGCAAAATGGGAAGAAAATAATAATACACTTCATATTCTTATTGAATATGATGCTTTGAGAAGGAATCCCAATGAGTCTGTGCAAGATTTCACTGCCCGATTCAGCATGATATACAATTCAATTCAAAATGAAATGAAGCCTCCTCTTGGCTTGGCTTTGCTCCACTATTCCTATGCATTCAATCCCAACATGTATTATCATACGAGGGAAAGGAGTCCTACAACTCTCGAAGAGATAAAAAGAAATGCAGTGAGTGTGGAGGAGAATTTAGTGATTAAGAAATAAAAAATGAAAACATAAAGAAGGGTAACAATTAAAGAGGAGCCATATACTTCTTTAGATGTTAAGATGGAGTCTTTGATTAGAACTATGGAGAATATTATGGATAGGATGATAGTATCATATAGGAAAATAAAAATCAGGTCCGGAAACCTAATTTCCGAGGACAACAATATCAACAACCTTATCTTAGAATTAAACAAAGAGGTCAGGATCAGCAAGCAAAACAACAAATTATAACTCCACTTCAACAAAACTATGCTTAGGCACTTGAATAATAATGGGATATTCTTGAATAGAATCATCTTCTTGATAATTATGGCCATCCTATTTTCTCAACCATTGATGAAGAATACACTGAAGAGCTTGAGGCTGATCAATCTGATGATCAGAAATTTGTTCCTTCAAATGACGATATGATAGCAGCAGAGACAGAATATTATCAAAGAGGTTTCCAAAATGTGCTTAGCTGTATGCAAATAAAATATAATTTTAGGAAGATAAATGTTCCTATCAGTTCAAATTAGAAGAGGCAAACTTCTCCAAAGGATACTCATCCCCAAAAAATGACCTCTACAAATCAGAGAAAAGAAAAGAAACCTACTACTACTAATAAGAAGAAGAACAATGAGGCATCTGCCAATAATGAAAAGAAAGACAAGGAAACACAAACTGTAGGTCAAAGAAAGGAGATTCGCGCAAAATAATAGTCTGAAAGGAAGGATGTCACTTCGAAAGAGGTAGAAAATATCACAATCTATTTAGTTTACAGAATGAAATTTCCATGTTGAAATTTTCCACTCCTTTAACTGTAATTGTAAAGAATGAAAAGTATAAGTTTCATGTAACTAATATGCACAAAGTTGACCAAACATCTGATGTGGTGAATGTTAGTGATGACCACCCTGAGTTGTTGTTTGACCCAACCATAGATGGAAACTCACCTGATAGTGAAGTCCAACCTTTCTATCTTAGTCTTAGAGTCCATGATTTCATCCTACACAATGCCATGTTAGACTCTAGAGCATCTCACAATCTCATGCCGAAAGCCATAATGTACAAGTTGGGATTCGATATTACCCGTCCTTTCACGACCTTTATTGATTTGATTTAGGTAGAATGAGATGTCTCAGTCTCATTAAAGATATGATAGTGTCTCTTGATCAGATTCCCCAAAAGAATGTCTTTATGGATGTGGTTGTGGTAGATATTCCTCCAAGGTACGAGATGCTTCTCTCGCGACCATGGGGAGAAAATTTGAAAGGTAATTTGTAGCTCGATTTCTCTTATGCTACTATATCAGTGTTCGGTCAACTCAAAAAATTGTACTGGGAAACAAAGATGAAATATATGATTAGCAGCAAAGAGAAACAAAATAATCAACCCATACTCTCTGTACATACCAACTTAGAGTCTTTTATTTTTTTTAATGATGATAGTCCAGTTGATATAGATAGTCAACTAGTAGAGAATGAGGAAATTTCAGAAATTTCAAGTAGTGTTGTAGAAATTTTCAATGCAAAAAAGGAAAAACAGAAAGTGAATGATTTTAATCCAATCACATTAGTCAAAAAGACAATAGAATCAGTGAAATAAATAGAGCATGTTGACATAGTGGATCAAAAAATAGGAAATAAATATCAATCATCTGAATTTGAGCTTCTGAATGAAGAAAATAGTCTTTGGACTATGGATTTTGACGGAGCAGATTGAAAGTAAGGAGATGAAATAGGAATTTGGATTCATAGCCCAATGAATCAGTTATGAAAAATTCCTCCTAATTTCAGGTGTTGTTCATATAAAATTGATTTTAATTTTTCAAATAATGATGTTGAATACGAAGCTTTGATTGTCGGGCTTAAGATGCTTAAGAAGTTAGGGGTTTAGAAGATTTAATTTTATGGTGACTTTGAGTTGATAATAATATAGGTAAAATGGGAATACCAGGCCAAAAATTGAAGGATACAAGCATATCGAAATGTTGTCTTATATATTCTCAAAACTTTTTCTGAATATAGTTTATCTTTGATTCCTAGAAACTATAATTGTATTGCTGACTCTCTTGCTACTGTAGCAAGAATGTTTAAAAATCCCATACATCCCAACAGGAAATATGAAATTAATGTTAAGTATCACCCCGTTATTATGGATAACCTTCGGAATTGGTAAGTATTTCAGGATGACAAGAAAATTAACAATTTTCTGCAAATGGAGGAAGAGTTTGCTACTTCTCATATTAATTATGTATTTGATGATCGGGAAATTAATGCAACAGAATTAGAGGTGTTACAGCTGAAAGATAATTCCATTCTAAGAGTTCTTGTACTTTTGGAAGAACTCTTTGATTAACATGAGGTCACAAAGAAACCAACAGTGGTACCTACTAAAGAAGAAGTTGTCTAAAACATTAACTCTGGAAATGAAAGGTAAATACACAACACTTTTGGCTGATTTTTCAGATGTGTTGGCATGGGATTATTTAGATTTGAAGTTTTATGATAAAAATATAATTCAAAACACTATTCCTATTAAGCCTGATCATAAGCATTTCCGTCAAAATATCAAGAGGATCAATCCAGGATTACTGCCATCAATTGAGAAAGAGGTAAATAGGTTGTATAAGGCTAGTATCATTATCCCTCTTCCCTTTTCTAATTGGATGTCAAATCTAGTTCCATTTAGAAAAAAGACAGGAAAAATTCTTTTATGCATTGATTTCCAAAATTTGAACATTAAAGTCTCCTTGAAGGACAATTATCCTCTCCTTAAGATGGACCACATCTTACAGAGAGTATTTGGTGCCTCTGGAATTTCGTTGCTTGATGGGTATTTAGGGTATAATCATATTTTAATGCATCGATATGATCGTGAGAATAAAAATTTTATGACACCATGGGGTACATTCATGTACACCAAGATGCCTTTTTGTCTAAAATATGCAGGAGCCACATTTCAGCGAGCGATGGATATCACTTTTACAAATGAAAAAGATGTATTTTTGGTTATCTACCTTTATGATTAAAAAAATTTCTCTCAAAAGGATGAAGATCACTTGCATCATTTGAGGATTTTTTTCCAAAGGTGCAAGAAATTTGGCATTTTTCTGAATCCAAAAAATAGTTTGTTTGCTATGGAGGAAGGTAATATACTTGGGAAAATCATACCAAAGGATGACATATGCATAGATCCCTCAAGAATTGAAGCAATCCAGTAGTTTTATTTTCCGGGAAACAAGAAAGAGATTCAGTCCTGTAATGGTAAGATCAAATTTTTGAGGAGGTTCATTCCTAACCTCGTTAAAAATTTATGGGAGATAACTAAAATTTTAAAGAAGGACAATGAGGTGAAGTTGTCTGAAGATGCTATGAAATGTTTCAATTTAGTCAATTTTTCTTTGTCTTGTGCTCTAATCTCTATCAACCTTGATTATACTATGGATTTCATTACTTTTTCATTTTCTTTTGAGCACACATTAGCTTCTTCCCTAATGCAGAAGAATGATGCAACACTAAGGTATAACATCATTGAGAAATAGGCCCTAGAACTTGTGAAATATTTGAAAGATTTTCAGGTTTACTTTCTTCACTCACATAATGTTGCATATGTTCAAAATGTAGCAGCTAAATATTTTTTGATGCAACCTGACCTTGAAGGTAGGCGCGAAAAATGGATTGCTACAATGTTGGAATATGACCTCAAAATTAAACCAATGAAGCTGATCAAGGGACAAGGTTTGGTGAAACTTATTGAAGAATCAAATTTGCATGCTTTGGATATCAATCTCATTGCAAGAATTTCTAATGAAGAAGTGGTTGATTCAACACCTCAGTTATCACATATTTTCCCTTCATCTCCGTCATATTCAGAGATTGTTTGTGTACTTCAACATTTGAAACCTTTACCAGAAGTGTGAAAGAGTAATAGTATATGATTAAAGTTGAAAGGTCTGAAATACTATATTCTTAATGATGCATTATTTTGGAAAGATCCAGGAGGAGTACTATTGAATTGTTTATTTGAAAGAGAGGCAAAGGAGGTAATGAATGATTTTCACAAGGGATATTGTGGTGTTCATCTATTTTGGAAAACAATAAAAAATAGGATTTTGAGGGTTGGATTTTATTGGCCAAGCTTAGTTACAGATGCTTAGAAAAATATCATGAGTTTCCATGAGTGTCATATTTTCCAAGGAAAGAGGAACTTTGTGTCGTTTCCCTTGCATCCAATTTGAGTTCAAGCACCCTTTTAGCAGTGGGGTCTTGATTTTATCAATGAGTTTCACCCTTCATCTTCAACTCATCATAAGTGGATCTTGACAAAAATCGATTATTTCATGAAATGGATCGAGGCTATCCCTACTAGGAAGGCTACGGATGCGGTAATAATTCAGTTTATTGAGTCTAATATTTTCTCACGATTTGGTTGTTCATAGAAAATAATCACAGATAATGCCACTTCCTTTAAATCCAAGAAGTTGATCGATTTCTATGACAAGTATCGTATAAGTCTCGGGCACTCAAAAAAATATTATGTTTAAGGTAATGGGATGGTTGAATCTTCCAATAAGTCATTGTTAAACATCATCGAAAAGCCTCTGGAAGACAATAAGAAGAATTGGAATAAGAAGTTGATAAATGCTCTATGGGCGGATAGAGTTAGCACTAAGAAATCCATAGGTATGTCACCTTTTCGTTTGGTATATGGATTGGACACTATTTTTTCGACTTCCTTTGCTGTCCCAGTCATGAAAATTTTGCAAGAAGTAGATAGTGAGCCAATGACATTCAATGGAAAATAAATCAGACGATTCATTTCCAACAATCCCTAGAGGAAGTATTTCACAATACTTCCAAGCTTCAAGAGAATATTAAGAATATGTATGAATGAGAAACAAAGGCAGATGATTTCATTGTAGGATGTATAGTTCTCCGATGGGATGCCCAGAGCGAGGAGAAAGGAAAGCATGGAAAGTTTGAAAAATTGTCAAAAGGACCATACAAAATTTTGGCTTTTAGAGGGAAGAATGATTTTGTGTTGGAGTTACTTGATGGACAATATTTTTCAGGAGGACCAGTCAATGGTAGGCTCCTCAAGCACTACATCACTTGATTTTTAGAAATTTCTCATTTTCATTTTACATACAAGTTTATTTTGTTGTCAAAGTGTGAAGAATTTGTCATGGAAGCTTGAAGCCCGAGGTGAAGGCTATAATGTTTCTTTGATCAGCTTTTTCTTCAAAAAAATTTCAGTTCATTTTAGTTTTTCAAGCCATTTCAGTTTGTCATGTTATTTCAATTTCGAGTCTTGATTTTTATTTTTGACTACATGCCCAATGGATGAGGCTACTTGTTCTACGGTGTTCTTGAGAACTCCTAAGGAGCTACCATCCTTAGATGGAGCCAATGTCAGTGTTTGTCAATCATGTCAGTCACCAGTGATCAAATTATGCTCTTTCATATGCTTGATAGGGTCCTAGGGAAAATTTTTATAGTTTCAAGGAGTTTTCAAATAAAAATTTGATCATTGGTTAGTATATCCAGGTCATTACTACTGCCTTCATTCTCATGGGAAATAAATATCATCATGGCCAGGTCATTATTCCTTGGAACAGTATCTTGGTCATATTGGTCATCATTCTATCTATTATTCCATATAGTGTCATCATTAGGTCATATTATCAAAAGTCATGTAGATAAGTCATGTCGTCATCTAGCTCACCATTAAAGGTAGTAGTAATAAGGAAGAGTGTTTCATAATGATCTCTAAAGTTCATTTTTATCTTTATTAATATGTAATTATGTATGATAAGGTTTGAAGCTGCAATACACAAGCAATCCATATCATTTTGTGAAAAGATAAGGTGGGGCCACATTACCACCTAAGGGATAAATCAACCTCCAGCATATAAGAATACTAACCAAGCACATCTTTTGATCATTTCTCTCTCATAGGACATCCCTCTACCATCTAATTGCATTCCAACCTACTAAGAAACCAAATTTCACCTTGAAAATCCAAATTTCTCAACTATGTTACGCTTTTCTGCAAGGTGTTGCGTTTTTCTCTAAGGAGAAAACTCTTCATTATTTAGGGGTTTATTCATTAGCTATAGCTTCCAAATCATAAAAAAAAAATTTATCTGGGATTCATCTCCCTCCATTCCAAAAAACTGCCCAAAATCCCCTGTTTTCATAAAACTCAACCCTAATTCCCCTTCCTCGTGAGCTATGGTTTCACATGGATCCATAGAACACTTATCAGAGGAAGAATAAAGTAGGTCACATTATTAGATATGAACCCACGGGAGTATAGGATATCATGGCTTAACCATTTCTCAAACTATCATTGCAAGATGTAGGTTTCAGTGATAAATTAACAAGCACCTTTGCTACTAGTCCGAGGAGGGGCAAGGAAACTATTGCAGGCGGTTTTTTTACTATTTCAGTGGAGGCCATTTCCATATCAACTGGAATCCCAAATTATGGAGAGCTCTAGCTCAAAAGGAGAGACTTAGATATTGAAAATTATAATATTTTTTGAAGCCTCCATACAAAGATGCTCTAGAACATATTTTTCCTTTTAGGCACTTTCTTGATAGTATGCCCCTCTCATGAAGATTATCATGAAATATTTTAAATGTGAGTGTGGTTTTCAAGGATATATTAGTACCATGTTACACTATTAATTAATTTTATAAGTGTTAAATCTCTTAACCTACCTCACTACCTCTACAGAAACTTGGTTAAAATGGAAGAAAAAGTACATAGAAAAGGTCAAGATCATCAGGCAAGCTTGTCCCATAATGGCTTCGTAAAAATCATTTTCTCCCATCATCTTACATAGGTAAAATTTTCTGGGAAGGATTCATGCATTTACCCTCTTTTTTACCTACTCCAACTCAATCTAGTTGTCAGTCTACACCTTTGACTTCACCAAGGCAACAAGAAGTTGGTTCTACAAGCAGACTTGTAACAAGAACACCTAGGGTTGAGGTGACTAAAACATATACTAGAGAAAAGAGGGCAATGTTTTCTCCTGGCAGTGTGGAAAGGAATCAACCTACATCGGTTGAAAAAGAGACAAAAACACATCAACATGAGGCACCATCGCAAGGGGAAGAAAATGTACATTTTGACACTGACATGGAAGACATAGAGATGCATGAGGAGGAAAAGTCACCTGAGAAAGTCATCAAGGGGTAAGAAGTTGAAATCAGAGACCTCAATGACAAACTATCAAAGGAAAATTTCATGATTATATTTCTTCAGCAAGACAACATGAAGATCCAAGTAAAACAACTCTTTCTTAGCAAAACCAAGGCAGGTTTGGAGAAGGAGGATGGCAAAGGTAAGTAAGTGATTGATGTCGAGTAGCTTGAGTATAAAGAAGTGTGAAACAAACCAAGGTGTGAAATAAAAATAGGTTTGAAGAGGAAGGACGAACAAGAAACTAAACCATCTCCATCACTAGGTCAAGAGGATTTGTTGATTTGATTGCAACACAAATTGAGCAAGATAAGGAATTTTGGCTTGACAAGGTAAATTTTCACTTAGAGAAGATTCTCAAGAAGTATAATAGGAATAAAAAGCTTTAGAGGCACATGGAAATTCTTTACTTCACAAGAAATAAGATTGCTCAGATTAGGGTAAAAGGCTTGAAAAGGAAATTGAGGAAAACCCTAATTAAGCAATGGAAGAATGATAAGCTTGATTTATTCATTGAGGCTTCTCTCATTGCATAGCACATAATTTTCAAACTTAAAGTGGTAAATATGTACTATTTTTCAAGAAATTTTTGAAAAATTTGAAATTTTGGTGACTTTTGGCTAAAATAGGAAAACACAGTCAGCCAAAAGGGCAACGCCTTGGCACTACACTTTTCCCTAGGGGATCCAAATCAAAAAAATTTCATATTGGTTGATAGCTTGTGACCTGAAAATGTTAGCTATATAGTTTTTTTTCCATTTCAACTTTATTCTTGGGAGAAAAATGCAAAAACCATGCTAAAAAAGCACTTTCAACCACTGTTTTCACCCTGGCGCTGCACTTTTAGAGTGACCTTGGGAGAATACATTTTTCTAAGCCTTGGAGAGGATATTTTTCTTGCTTAAGTACTATATGGACAACTAGACATCCTAAGATTTCAAATGGTACCTTCAGATTAGGATTCAGAGCACTGAAAGTCACTCAAAATTGTCCTACAAGTTGGCGCTTCACTTTTCCCAGGTGGCGTCGCACTTTTCCTTGGAGGTAAAATTTTTGGGTTTTAATAGTCAAACTTGGTTTCTCATGATGTAATTTATCTTGTTTCAAGTTGACATGATGTATATTAATTTAACTAATCTTGTTAATGTAAATTTGATGTAATTATGAAGGTCATTTATGATAGAAAAGTCAGTCAAAGGCTAAAAGGAGAGTTTCTTTTAACCTCCCTAGTCTTAGGTTTTGTTAGAAAAAATTGTGTAAATTGTTCCTATCAAGATGGATTCGATCCCTGAGAGAGGGGAATATATTTTTTGGTCTATATGTACCTTGTTTTCATTCATATTCAAGGTTGGACATCAGAGAGTAGAGGGCTTGGAGCTTTGTGTGTAGTTTATTTTGCAGAAATACAAGACCAGCTGCAGCTATTATATAGGGATTCATGTGGTATGATTTTGTGGAAGTTTTTTTCTTCTATAATTCAATTTTATGGATGATTATTTCATCTTCTGTCCATATCATTTATTTTAGTGATCTTCTTATAATATGTTAAAAATAATTCTCAAAGTGTATGCTCTGTTTTGGTATGAATTTCATGTTTATGTTCTTCATCTTCTGATAAATGAAATAACGCTTATCATGCTCATTTCAAACCTTTTCTATTACACCATACATGACAATTGACAACCTAAAAGCATCATTGAACATACCTCCCATTCCCCTTTGTATCTTGCAACTAAAATCTTTTAGATCTGACCTAGTTTCCTTGACCTCTTCTTTTGATCCAACAAAAGCCCTAAATTTCAAAACCCTCGAGCTGAAAACATAGCCTAATATATTTTTACCCTCATTAGTCATATTTTGGTTGTAATATCACAGAGAGATATCTCTCTGATTTGGTAGGGCTAGCTACCAAATCATAAGCAATTTGAGGTTACCTCCTTCGGTTTCCATTCTCAACCTTGGGACACTATGGAGGATAACATCTACCATAATTTGGACTTTTTTCTTTGATAGGATACCATCACTTCAAACCAGAGCATCCATGGCCATTGAAATTCCTAGGGATCTGAGGATAGCTAGATGGGAAGACCTGATGAAGAGACTGGGCAATGGCGAAGTCACTATATCAACATTTGACGATGAGTTTTTCCTTTGGCGGGAAAAAAAAGTCATAGCCATAGATTAATACCCCTATGCAGGCATAGAATATCAAGAGGGCCTAAATATTTTGCTTCGTACAGGCACCACATGGGGTGACATTGGTAAATTTTAAAAAAATTATGTCATTTTTTTTTTTTGGATTTTAAGAATATGATCTTAAGAAGTTAAAAATTATTTTTGGTGAGACAAAATTCTTACAATATTATTTGATCATGATACATATGTTGGATCAGTGAGACCTGAGGGTCTACCTAGGTGCACATGCATCACGACAAAGATGCTAAGGGAGCGATAGTAGAGATCGAGAGAGTCCTCCATGCCATTCAGAGGAAATTGGAGAGCTTCACTTGCGAGGTTCCTATGGAAGTTGTAAAGTACCTTCCAAAGGCTACTAAGAGATGCGTGGTAGGAGTACCACAGGAGTGGGTGTGGCTATTCCGTTGGGTGGCTAATTCCATTGTATTTTTCCACGATGCACATCCAGGGCAGGGCCCACAGACTCAGATTATAGATGACTGATCTCTTATGGGCATGATTGGGCTTAAGCCCTAATTTTGTAGGAAATTTGTCCACATTTTGTAAATTTTGGACATATTATTTCCATCTATATAAAAATGGTTTCATCATGTGATGATCATATATACAAATGATTTTTTAATTATTTTTTATTTTAATGTAATGAATTATTAATGTTCCAATCTAATGCTTGATTATCTATAAAATCAACAAATAAATTTTCTGATTGTGTAATATGATTAAAAGTAATAAAATTCAATGGTGTTTGTAACAATCACACTCTCAAAAATTGGCAATATGAAAAGGGATCTATCACATGATAAATTTTAATTAATTTAGACACTACTAGCTGTTAGTCCAAATGTACTATTAAGAATTCAATACCAAGAGATATTGCCTGAGATAGTAGGTTAATGACAACATTGTATTCATCCATATTGTTTGAAGCGGGACTAATACATATGCATCTTGAAACTAACAACTGATCATATGGGTAATATATTACCCAAGCAACGAAAGTAATCTTCTAAGTGTGTCTACTAGCACAATCAACAAACCCTAGATACTCCATATCATTCATCGATACCTGCCAAAGCAGATATAAAATTTTGATATCACAATGAAACCTATAGACAGATGTGAAAAATTATATACAATATCTACAAAAGAAATTATATGCTAGGAAAACGCTTAGGCATAATACTTCTTAATATAGAGCCCATTTCTAGGCTCCAACAACACATTTCCATTATAGTCAATCAACTCATAGGCACCTTTATTCAAGGCCTTTTTAATGATGAATGGAATGTACCACATAGGTTTTAACTTTCCTGCCCCCAAGCTGTCTTTATGTTGTTCATAGACTAAGAAAATGTCACCTTCATAGAAAACCCTAGGACACACATTCTTATCATATTGGATTTTCACTCTCTTTTTATGAGCCTCATATATTGTGGCTGCATCTCAACACTGCTCATCAAGATGTTCCAAATGAATAATTAGTTCTTCAAGAGTAGATTTTTCGAGAAGAATTTCAACTATTAACTTAAGAAATGGAATCTCACATTCCACTGGGAAGGTTGATTCCAGACCATAAACTAGTTGAAAAGGAGTGAAGCCCATAGCGGTCTTAACCGACATCTGGTATACCGAAAGTGTAGGATATAGCATGATGTGCCAATTGGATATAGATTTATTGATTTTCCTTTGTAGGATAATTTTTAGGGATTTATTCACAGCTTCAACCTGACCATTGGCTTGAGGATAGTATGGAGATGAATTCTCCTACCGGAATCCCGTCAGTCAGAGCCAATTTAGACATCAAGTTATTCTAGAAGTGACTTCCATGGTCAGTGACAACCTACTTTAGAATATTGAAATGAGAAATGACTTGGTTGAATAGTAAAAGAGTTGTTTTCTCACCATCGTTTACGAAAGTAGGCATAGCTTCAACCAACTTTGTAAAGTAGTCCACCACTACAATAATTTACTTGTGACCGTTTGTTGAAGGTGGGTTACAAGTCGTAAAGTCAATATCCCACTTTGTGAAAGGACCAATAGTGATGACAAGAAAAAGCAGAGCTGGATGAGCGCACATTTTTTGACTATAAACCTGACATGGATGACACTTTTTGACCGCCTCAATAAAATCCTTGAAAATCAAGGGCCAAAAATAGCCTGCACGCAATATTTTTTTGGTTGTATCAAGCCCATATATGTGACCTCCATAAGATCCATTATGGAAGTCATTTAGAATAGAATCAAATTATTCCAATATTAAATAACGTCTAAGGATTTAATCAATCTCGTGATGATACAAAGTGTCACCGATAATAATGTAAATTTTAGCAAGGTGATGCAATTTTCTACATCCATCCTTCGAAAAAGGGAGAGTAAAGTTTGAATTCTAGAGATATACAATGATGTATCCATACCAAGGATATTGTCAAGAAGTAAGGAAGAAATGTTCATGAGGAAGTGCCTCTTCATAAAAAATATCTTCTTCACAAAGAAACTCTGAGATCAATTCTGCAGATACTACTGAGGAAAAAATGAAATGGTTTGATACCAACTAATAAACAAGTTTTTCTAAGAAGAAACTAATGTCAAAGTCACTGGAAAACATGAACAGCTACCAAAGCCAATTTCTCTATAGGAGAATATCATAGTTTGGGACCGACTAAGCCTCAGATCAGATAATAAATCATGTGATAACAAAGAGCATTGTGTTCCTGAACCAGAAATACCTATGGTTGATTCTATTGTAGCTAGATAAGTGGAAATCCCTACTATAATCGGCTGGACTCAATAAAGGAACAAAGGTCGATTCTTTTTTCAAAGCCTTGGAAGAGTGCTGAGCGAAATCATCCCATATAAATGGAACTCATTTCTATAGTAATATCATAAATCCTTTTGTAATATCGGTGTAATCGATGATAAATATCCTTAAGAAATTAACTTTTCCTTGGAGACTCTAAAGTTGACGGATAGTGGATGGGGGAGGCGATTGAAGTATTGCCTCAACCTTGAAGGCATCAACATGAATCCCTTCATTGGATACAATGAATCCTAATAAATGACCATATGTGATAGTGAAAACACATTTATTTGGATTCAACCAAAACATATAATAATGACATCATTCGAAAATCAAATGAAGGTGATGTGGATGATCAATTATCTTTCAAGAAAGAGAAGCTAGGTCTTCCAGATATGCTTTGATAATGTGTTTGATGTCATGGAAAGCATATTACATGACTCACAGAAAAGTCACTCCAACATTTTTAATGCCAAAAGGCATATTTTTGTGTGCAAACGTACCCCAGGGGAAAATAAAGTTTTCCTTATGCTGATCTTCGGGACATATAGTAATCTGATTATATCTCGAGAAACTATCCATGAAGGAGAAAATATCACTTCCCACATATTCATCAATAATCTAATCGATAAAAGGTGTGTGGAAATTATCTTTCAGACAAGCCTTATTCAAATCCATAAATTCAATACATGCCCGGATCATTTCTTTCTTTTTAACGATATGGATTGGATTCAAGACCCATTTAGTCAACATAATGGGGTATATGAAACCTGCCTTTAGTAGCTTTTCAACATCATATTTGATAGTTTTTGCTTTACTAGGGTTCACTGGTTGATGCTTTACCATACAAGCTTAGTGTTTTTGTAAGTCTTGATATCATGTTGAACTATCGGTGGATCGATTCTAGGAATTTCCTCATAAAACCAAGAAAACACATTAAAAATTATTTAGAAATATCGATATATATCTTGATTTCTTTAAGGGAACATTAAGCCTTGATGAATACATTTTTGAAAATATTAGGATACCTAGAGATGTTCACCGGGATAGTTTTTGAAGTATTGGACATAATACCTTCGGCAATATTTTGTGTTGGGGCCAAAGGATTTAAGATGTTTTGAATATTTCCATTCGAAGAAGTACTGGAGACACTTGAGTCAAATTCATGCAAATATGGGATAAAATATGACCGATGATGCAAGTTATCCCACGGTCTTTCTACATCAGTCATTGCTTCTAGGATCGCCTCTTTAGATGGTAAGACAGTATCAAGGCAATCCATTATGAAAGTATAGTCAAAAGTCCAGGTTGGAGCCACATCATCATCAAAATCCTCTAATGAGAGAGGAGCGGGATCGAAATCCACAAAGTTAACTATATATTGATAAAAAATTTCTTCTACAGACATAGGGTATGTCATTCCACCCACTTTCTCCACCTCTAATGTGGCTTTATAGGGGGATAAGGTCCAAGGATTAGAAAAATAATGAGTTCTGAAAAAAATTATTTGAGTAGGGGCCTTAGAGGATGAAATGGCATTAATACAAAAAATAGGAGAAGGAAGATCAAAAGTACCCATTAATAAGGAATACATTCCAACTCATAAATTCTCCATGGGAGGATTGGTATTCTTCACCAAGGGAATGTTAGAATCGGAAGATGCATTGGGATCTTTAGGAGAATAAGCCATTTAATCAAATGTAACAATTCTCCCTTCACGGTGAAAGAATAGGATGAAAAATAATGATGATACAATAACATCCATTTCATAGACCCAATTTCAACCCAACAAAAGATTATAATCCATATTGGCATAAACTATTTCTACCTCGACATTGACCACCTTTCGCCCAACACATATAGGAAAGGATTGAATAATTCCATGTGGCATATTAGAATGGACATCAAATAAAATAAGGAGAGTAGGGGAAGGAACAACTTACAGAGACCTGATAGCCTTCTAACATGACATCGACAGGAAACATGTGGAATTCCCTTGATCAACTACAATTTGAAAGATAATCATTTTCCAATACGTAGATTTTATCTGGAAATCCATGCAATGAGGGAGTGTCTTCTTAATATTTAATATATCAAATGTTATAACAAGAGATTTTTTTCAGATCCACTGCTTTGATCACAGTGAAAAATGCACTCCTTTGTGCAAGACACGATTGGAGTACCTCCAACGTAGACATCGCACAAGGGATTTGAGCTAGATATTTAAAAATAGAGTAGTTTTGAGCAGAATTCAAATTAGGATTAACAATTGAACATTTTTTATAGCCTTTCGGCATCCGAGGTATAGGCTCAAATATGGGTCTCTCAATATGGAGTGGCTTTGGAATATTGGAAGCATCCTTAGCCTTAGAAGGTTTTGCCTCACCATAATCATGTGATATTGTAGCAAAATTAACATGATACCCTACCATATAGATATTCGATAAGGATTCCTCATCTGGGTTGCCCCCTGTCGGGGTCCCAGTATTAGCGTTCGTGCCAACAAACATTTGTTGTGTTGGCGAAAAGTGTTAGTGAGAATGTCCCGGGAGATAAAAGGACCCTATTTTGATAACAAGAGTTGAGCATCCTAAATCTTAGGGAAAATATGAGTTAAATGATCTCCACCGCATAACTTGCATGGAAATTTGAATTTCTTTTCCGACACCTTTTTTCTGTACCTAGTATTATCATTAAGTTTGTTTGCATTTCCATTCCCATCCTTATCCTTTTTATTACCATGTCCCTTTTTATTCCCATCATATTATTGATTTCCCTTGGGATTCTAAGATTGGAAAACGTTAATAGTTAAAGGTTGAGAAGGCATATGTGCTCACGACGATGCCTTCACCAAAGAAGCAGATTGTAAAGATAACTGCTGCAATTGACTTAGTGGGTTAGCCGTGCTACTATTAATCGATCCTACTATTCTATCAGCATGGAGATATGGCTTGGGTTTGTATAGGTCTATCTTAGATCAAGGAGAATTAAGCAGAATCTTATAGAGGACTCTAGATTGAGAATATATGAGTTCTAATTTTTGGGCTCTAAAGATGACATCTTCTTTAGTGAACACTCTAGAGAGCGACACATCCTTAGAATTTTTTGGCTATAAGGATTTCAAAAACCATTTGAGAAGTAACTCATTAGGGATAAATGCCTTAATGTGCCTCTTCCTTCTATGCCATTCTTGGATATGGTCAGAAATATGAGTTGCTTTGTCTTGTTGGAAGCTGGCTAACAACTTAGTTCCACCATCGTATCGGATAGACAACTAAAAATGGTTTAAGAACATAGTATCCAACTCGCCAAAAGTAGCAAAGGTACTCCCATTAAGTTATATATACCATTTTGTAGCATTTATTGTTAGGGTGCGTTGGAATAATCTCAACTTGATTGAATCATCAATCAAGGAGTTGGATGAACACCATAAGTGGAACATTTTTATATGATTTATGGGATTCTCTCAAGACTTCCCTTGAAATTTTGTAATATATGATATAATTTTGGTGGGAATTTGAGGCCAAGCCATATTATATCAGATTATATCATTCGTCAACTTTGAAATATCTGGAAATTTAAGGTTTCCATGAATGGAAAGCGCGAAGGAGTAGAATAGTTCCACCCACCACTAGTACAATTTGAGACATTATGAAAAGAGTATCCTGGATTTCTAGAGGCACCAAGTTTCTAAGGATATATCATAGAATAAGTCGGACCATAAGGAAATCCTTGTGAGCCAGAGGTATTTAGAGGGTATGCACCCCCTACCACAGGGTTACCATACATAGGATAGTTTCAACCTAGTGAAATATTGAAAGAAGGGGAAATCCCCTAATAAGGATTCCATGCACTGTCTAAAGCAAGAAAAACCTATGAGGTTCTGATAGAATGGAAGGACATACTCCCCTGTTGAGTAAATAGATAAGATTGATTCCCGACCCCTAAACTACTATTTGAAGGCTCTGCCCATCCTTTGTTCCCTTGAAAAGGATTAGCATTCTTAGCCTAAGGGGAGAAAGGTATTGATCCTATGTTCAAAGATGGGTTGGAAGGAGGTATATGACCACTTTAAAAAATAAAACCCTTAAAATATCTTGAACCACATGGCATAGAAGTCATTGATGTGGAGATAGAAAATGGGAAGGTTGAAAGAACCAAAGGAATCCCACTAGATGTCATCCCGAAAGGATAGGTACTAGTGTAAGAAGTAAAAGGTCGAGTAAACGCACCCATAAAATGAACGGAGGTAGAGACAACAACTATCATGCTAGGTATAATAGTAGAGATACTAATAGTACCCCCCTTGCAACTGAAAGAGGGTTCTGCACACCATAAGTATCCATAGTCGAAACTGTGCCTCTAACATTGGCCATCAGAAGAAAAGAAGGAGAGTAAATAGCGCTCGTTGGCCTATGATTCAGAGAACCTACGTATGATACAACATACAAAAGATGAGAAGGAAGCAGTGTCTAAGGAGTCATCAAAAACTCAAGTAAATATTCAATCTCAATCTCGTCTTTAGATTGGAAGAGCACCCTAGCAAGTACCGGAGCATTTCCGTCCAAATTACGAACTACATTAGGTTCACCCTGTGAAACAATAGCCCTAGGAGAATGATCAATCTCTGATGCGTTTGGTGCTACTGGTTGAAAATAGCCAACAAAATTTATCCTGTGCCTTCTAGATGAAGGCTTGAAAATCATAGGTGAAAGCCCATGAAGCCTCCTAGACCAACCACTTGGTTGATCAACCACTTTTAATTATTAAGATAATTTTTTAAAGACTAAAAAAAAAAAACTTATGGCAATCTAGGAGAAAAGAGAACTCACTAAAAGGTCCCTAAAGATACAACCAAACAATCAACCTCCAATTATTTCCTCTCTGGGTTATTAGGACTAGAAACCAAAATACAAGAAAGTGAATATAAGGACCTTCCAAAGATAGTTTGGGATAATTACAGCACAAGCCTACCAACGAAGGTATCAGAAATAGTTACGTTGACTTCTATACACAAATATTTGTCGGTACAAGTACCTGAGTTTCGCAAGGGCACCCTACAAAAGTAATAATGAGAGTGACACAACATCTATCTCAGGTGCCATGGTTATCACACCCCGAAGTCACCTGTGTGGTCCCTAGGAAAGGAAACTAAGGTCACTAGTTCGTATCACAAGCTGAGAGGAACAGTTGCATGTGCAAGATGCAACAAGTAGGAGAGGGGGTATCTCCCTTTCCATGTCTTCACTCGTCCTCATGCTTAACCCATGTGTTAGAAGAGCTTTCCCATACAACTTAAAGAGATAGGATTCTTCACTCTTTAATCAACTTATACGTTCCAATTTAGAGTTGTTTGGAGATTTTAATCTCTGCATACCTATTCCAAGGTCCTAAATGCCCTAAACTAGTTGATGTATATATGACAAAACAAAAAATATAGTTCATTTTAATTAAGCGCTTGATTTTAAAGGTTTTTTCATAAGTCACAGGTAAATCCAAGTGCAACTTATGATATTTTGATGCAAAAAGAAAGAAATGGAAAATCTGTCTACATGAAATGCAACTCTTTTTCTTCGATGAATAGTGATCTCTACAAAGGTTCTATAAGAAAACTATGAAAGAATTTCTTTTTTATTTTTAGAATACACTCAGACACTTGAAATCTATTGAAAATACTATAATTATTATAGTGCAACTACCTTAATGTAAACTAAAATTCCCAAATTCAATATTCTATGAACTACTGTTAAAGTAAAAAAATCTGTTCTTTGAAAAAACCAAAAGGCAAAACTTGACATACAAGGAGAAAAAAATACAAGAAAATATCTCTCAAACCAAGAAAATTTCAACCTTAAGAAAATTTTTCACACTTGTTTGAAAACCAAAAAGACCAAAAACCAAAACCAAAGAAAAGAAAGGTAGAAAACAAATGTTTTTCTCTTTTTCTTTTTAAGGAAACATGAAATATTTGAGAAGACAAAGAAACCAATAACTCCAACATCAAAATAAAGCACAAAATACCTCAAACTTCACAAGCCACAAGAAAAAACCAAGATGATAATACTTAAAGTGAAAAGAGACCAAAAAATTGAATAAACTGATCTGAACAGAAGCATAAATAATTCAAAAAGCAAGACAGATTTCAGGAAACCAAAAATATTTGCAAGATTGCAAAAACACTTCTCAAAAAAAAAAAAAACCAAATAGGTCAAATTAAAGAATGTAAAGAAAAGTAATGAAAATATTGGATTATAAGTGATTTGAAAATCAATTCATTGTCCCAAATACACAGAATAGTTAAGCACTTCACAAAGAAGGCATAAAACAAAACTTCACAAAAAAATACAAACCCTAGTTTGATAAGTTCTTTTCACAAAATGAGATAGGATAGATGGTAATAGAAGAAAGCAAGACTCTTATAGACTATCAATGACCCAAGAAAGAAAAAAAACAAGGCAAGATCCTTTATTGCAGGAAATAAATTTCAAATTTCAAATTTTCCCAGATATATGCAATTGTTCCAAAAAAAACTAGCGTATACGCAAGTATGTTCAATAGAAAATGTGTATATATGCATATGTTTATAACAAAAATTGCATATATATGGTAAAATGAGAATATAAAACAATACAGTCTTGATCCAAAAATTGAAACTCACTTCCAAAACTGCAAATAAGTCAACGGTACAATAAAAGTCAAGAAACAAGATAAAGAAGGCCAAATCAAGATACACAACCCTCTTTAGGAAATAAAATATTTTATTCCCCAATGGAGTCACCAATTCTTTTGTTAAAAAAATATCCCTAGGGCCAGGGTTGAGAACCCCAATAGATCAAAAGGAAATCAATCAACAAAAATTCAACAATCAAGGAAACATACTATATAAACTACTAAAGTCGGTTTGGAAGGAGATACTCGTAGGTCCTATGTTTGGTGTCGTTCCCATGGGGTCCAAAACCTCTACTTCCTCCAAGGAAATCAAAATTTCAACAATGTTCAAAGAAGCTTGTATATAGCAAGTAGTTCAAAGCATGTTCATAATATAAATTTTAGATCATTAGACATAAAGATAGAAATCATGGATCGCAAATCATAAGGTCATAACATGAATCATAACATAAGATCATAACATTCAGGAACAAGAAAAATCTTATTTATTTATATCAGCAAAAGAATATGAAATAATACAACCTGATTTGACCATGGCTCCAAGAAAAGCCTTCCTCTGGATCCGTCCATCCCAAGCCTCAATAATCATCTCTCAAGCATATACACATGGATGTCATATAATGAATGATGAACATCACTATGGGGAAACAAGGCTTTCCTATGACTAGGAGTGCAGGAGACATAGGGAAACTCAGAGTTGATTGGTACCAACAGACTATAATATCGATATCCTATATCCTCCTTTAGGCCTTCCCATGAGGTGTGTGTGTGTGTGTGTGTGTCTATATATATATATATATATATATATATATATATATATATATATATATATATATATATATATATATATATATATATACTTATCAGCCAAAATCAGGTGATTCAGTTAGGGCATGGGCTCATGTAAGGTGGGCTATGAAACCCGTAAAACCCGCCTCAAAAAATAGGATATTATATATTTTTTCAAATTTTAAATTATATACGTCCGTCCGTTATGGAGTTACACACATGTGTACACACGTTTAAGGGAAAATGTGCCTATGGAATTCAAAATGTTTTCTCACATAGGAAAAGGGTTGTCTGCTGCCACATATAATAGAGCATCGTAACTACAAGGGTGTTGAATGATGCTATAACAACTCGGTTGATAAACACATTATTGCCTTGATTTCGATAAGCTAACCTGTGCAATATGAGACCTACCTATTTAGGAGAAATGATGCAAAAATAGTAAACGTACATAAAAGTGTATAAAGTATAATTAGAGAGAAACAAGACCAAACAATAAATAATAAGAAAGACTTATCTTCCTCTTTGTATACATTCCTAGAACCTATGTAGCCACCATCTAATTTTAGTAGTTTACTACTAGATAATATCTTTCATATAAGATTAGAAGTTTGTATCCTTTTTTAGGAACATTTTTTTTTAATTAAATTTAAAAAAAAAGATAATATAAGATACACCTCCACTTATCATAAGAGAAGTTTTGAGAGGAGTTGGGGATAAAATAATTTTTTTGTCATTTCCTCTCATTCTCTCGGTCTTATGGAAGGTATTGTGAAAAATATTGTAGTATTTAGCTTGACGTTTTCTATTTGAACTTAATTATTGACCGGATTCATTGGTATTATTGTTTGAGTCTTATACTTTGAGTACATTTATAAATGTGATGCAATGAAAAATGGTTTGATGATTGTCATGTGATTGTTCTTATTCTTTTTAAGATAATATTAAACATTCAAGTAAATTGTACAAGCTTCATGATCGCATTGATTTGTTTTATTTGTTTTTGCTCTCAACCAAGCTCATGGTTTCTTGATATAGAATAACAACTTTTAGTACACCTAACCCTTGGATGGCCAATAACCTATTAACCCGTAAGGCCTTAGCCCTTGATCCCTTTATTGTAACCCATAAACCATTAAGTACCCCTATCTCGTGACCCCTCTCTAATCACCCCATCTTAAACCCTAACCCTTAATGCTCAAACCAATGACACATTATCCCATAACCCCTCAATTTCAACCCCTCGTAAATTAAATTTTGGTTCCCAAGTTGGGTTAGGGAATTTTCCATCCCTCTTAAAACTTATGGTCTCCAAGTGAAATAAAGAAAAAGAATATGATGTTATAATGATGAATGAAAATAGTATCAATATGGTTTTTATTATGGTTGTGACTATATATCTCGAAAGTGTTTATATTCTAGCATGTCAAGAAAAAGAACACCTTTCCTAGATTTTTTCAACATATTCTTAAATATTCGATAAATTTCACAAGCATCATCATTGATTTTTTATCTTTGTTTTCACTCACGTAATTTTTATATGTATTTTTCCTTTTTGTCTTTGTTTCTCTCATATTATATTTTTTTTTAAACATTGGTAATATCGTCTAAATATTTTCTATATATACTAATATTACTTTATTGATTTTAATTTTATAATATGCCCCTCCCCTAGGGAATTTTCGACGAGGAAGGGGTGGTTGTGGCACAACCTCCTAAGAAGAACATGGAGCAAATATTGAGGATTAATCTAATGATCCTATGGAAGAATATAGTGATGTTGATAACAAATTTGAAGAAGATGGGACAAATAGATTGATCCATGAGACATTTAATAATGTTGGAATTGATGGCAACCAATATGATGGTGCTTATGATATACCCCATTTCGAAGAGGGAAAGTCAAACTCTCGATGAAGGCTCGAAACATATATTCTCTCTATCGTATTGTTTCTTCTCAAATTAAAGGTGGTGAATGGTTCTCCAAACACATGTGTGTGTCACAAATACTAAGGTATTTATTTTATTTTGTGACACATTCAGCAATATGATAAAGCAATTATTTTTTCCTTTGTTTTTAATGTTATTACACTTATCATCATTAATTTTTAAATATTTGGATGCGTATATGATTAATATTTTTTACGTTAACCAATACTACTCATTTCTTATGTTGTAGATTGTTAGGTAAATTTGTGTTACCACTATCAAATGTTTTACCTCGTGCATATCAAGATTTATATGCCATTATGAAAGATATTGGAATGGATTATCAATCTATTCCATATGTCCTAATGATGATATTCTCTATTATAAATAGCATGCATCAAAATAAAATGACCAAAATATGATGAGAGTAGATGTCAACCTCATAAAGTAAAAAAAAAAGGTGCCTTGCAAGGTTCTTCATTATATCTCCTACAATTCCATGTCCGTGACAATTGCTCAAGTGAAAAATCATAGCACAATATATGGATTACCATGCAATGAAAATAAGCGAAGTTTTTTTTTTTTCGAATACTTGCAGATGGATCTACATTTAGGAATATGGAGGAAAGTTGGGAAAAGTTTAAAGAAGAACCTCATAATAATAGGATTTTATTACAACAATCGATGTCAATCCATTTGGAGAGCTCGCATCTACTTACTCACCGTGAACTTTTAGTTATCAACAATAACATTCTTTTGTGAATGTCAATAAAGAGGGAGCACATAATGTTGACAATGATTATTTCGTGTATTAATTTGTTTAGAATAAATTTTTTAACACAATAAAATCTCATTTTTCTTATTTGTTTCATAATTATGTCTTATATATTTTTGTTTACTCGTATATGTTCAATTATGTCTTATATTTTTTTATGTACTCATATAAGTAGTGATTATGTATCAGATAACTAATCAATTAAGTAAGTACTGTGTCAAAGATAGGAATGTATATATCAAGCATCTTATCAATGATATAGTGGACTTATGGAATGGTTTCACTATGTATGATATTCTAGACTAGTATATGCACAAAGGGACTTTGAATTCCATTCAATGCTTGTATGGACACTTCTACGATTCCCCGGGCTAACACATTTATGTGGTATAAGAAAGGTGCCTGGTGCACAATAATATTGTTTAATTTTATGAAGTTCATTTCATATATGTTTTTTAAATTTCCCCGCATTGTACATACTTAAAATAATCGTATATACAAATTATTCATCTCTTGTAGGTCTTCAAACAAAGGATAAATTTTCTTTTCCATTGTTCTCTTAAGATCAAATCTCATCATTCAAGAAACTTAGGAAAGGAGGTGTTTCGATGATTATAGGCACTCGCTTTCTAAGAACCATAGTACCAAGTACTTAAAAACATATTTTCAATGCGAAGAAGAGATTTAATTATGACCATGGAGAATTACACCTCGTACATGAAAGTTGAAATATAATAGAGTCTCTCATGGTATGGATTGAATTTTTTATGTATCAATATACATGGTATGCTTGTATTATTTTATATTTTTATTACATTTCCTTCACTGTGCTAATTGACATGTATTTTTTTTATAATATCTTTAACTATGATTCAACTTTTAGGTCACCAAGGAGTTAATAGAAATTCCCTTACACGAGGAATGAAAATTTATCCCTAGAAATTAAATAGACTCCCCTACTATGAGCACCTAAAATTTTTTCATTTGTTTGTTACAATGCAAATCAGGAAGAATGTAACAAAGATCTTATGGTGAATCTTATATGGAAGGAGAGAGAAAGAGAAACGTTTCAAGATTTGTGATGAAATTAAGGAGGCTAATAATGCAATGCAAAGTGTGATTCTTTCAAATAGCAATGGAAATGGCCAAAATATAAGTGCCCTTCTCTCGGTTATCGACAGAGCGACAAAGAAAGTATGTTAAATATTTTATTGAAAAAATTATATTTCCAACCGCATTTTCTTCCATAAATAAACAATATCCTAAAAAATAAAGGTGAATTATGTGGGCGTAAAAACTCATGATTAGCATACATTCATTAAGGTAATTATTTTGGTGCATATATTTGTACATTGGTGAAACATATTAGTGTTTTTTTCTTACCGTATTTGGGAATAAATAATGACTGGCCATTATTTTTGGTATAGTATGTTCTACCTATATCTCTCCCACATAACATTGACAACAATTTCAAACATGTTATTTATAATCTTGGAGAATACATGGTGTAAGTGGATATTTATGTGTAAAGTGTATTTGTTAAATAATTTGTTGAACAACTTATATTTGACTACATGGGTTTTACTTGTCATGTACTATATAATTTTTTGTCGAAACCTATGATTTTCTTACTTCATTTGTAGATGGTTTTCATCTAAATAAATCGATAAAGAATATATAAAGTATTATAGGAAATAAATTCCTAATATAATGTGTGAAATGAAAAAGTATCTACCTTCGACATATTTCAAGGCACAAGAACACTACCTCGTACACCAAGTCAAGGAGATTGAAAAATGTGGACTTGTACACGCAAGATCAGCTTGATGGTTGTAGGGCACTTCTAATCACCGAACAATTTGGTTAGACAAATAGGACATCCCGAGGGTTCTATGGCAGAGGTATATATGGTATATCAAACCATGGTTATATTATTCAATATAGTCATGCAAAGGAAAAAGTATTAATTTATCGGACCACATTTGAGATGTCACTCCATGAACAAATTTGAAGGGGAGAACCTATTGGGGAAAGGTAGATTGAGGAAAGTTAGATGTACGTAGACAAAGGAGATTTATAATACATTTGACTTTTTTTATTATATATATTTCATACTTATTTAGTTTTTTAGTCTTCTTGGCATAATCTATTATTATGAAGTTACAAAATCGTAACTAATTATATATATGTATATTGTTTTATTTAACAATGCACCGAGGGAATGGGATGCAATACATTTATACATCGCAAATATTATTTATGGATTAAGTTATGGATTGTACAATGAAAACAAGCTAATAATATTAGGTTATCATGGTATGGTATGTCTACATTGGTCAAAGAAGTTGAGCGTAGTGGAGATACCAATCTTACACAAAGGGAAATCGAATTAGCACATGGTTTAAAATAATATTAGGAAAGCATATTCACCCATACTACTTAATTATTTTTACAATTATATTGATGCATATGGCATGTTTTTTTCTTAATTCTCAAAACTTAGAAGTATAAATATGTTTATCAATTTACAATGAATTTTTTATGTGTTTGACATATTTTAGTTTAAACACCACAAGAAAATGTGGTGCAACGGCCACAAATTTCGCAACAGAAGGTGGGATGAAAAGATGAAAAATTATGATAGTGGGATAACTGTAGTATTTCAAATTATTAATGTTGCCTCTATAGGTGACAGACATCTAAAGTCTCTGACAATCAATACTATGGGTATCTGGATGATATACTTGAATGTGACTTTAAATCCTTCAAAATATTTTTGTTCGATGTCAAATGGTTTAGTCTATAAATCCATGAACCCGGCCCTGATAGAATTTTTATTGAGAATGCTAATGGATTTACCATGATTAAAAAAAGGAATTTTGAGCTAGGATTAGAGTCCTATGTTCTTCTAAGCCAATGCGAACATGTATTTTACATAGAGGTTTCAGGTTAAACATGTTGGTCATATGTTGTTAGATATGATCCAAGAGGAACATCAGTAAAGCATAATGTAGCGAAAGAAGATTAAATTGAAGAAGAAGATGATTGTTACATAGCAATTTGTCACTGTCCCTACCATTCCCCATCCCGCACATTGGAGGGCTCATTCCATGACCTGTGAGCAAAGACAAGACTTGAAAATACTTTCATTGCATCCCTCTGAAGATGAGATTTCATTGCCCTGAAGACATCTCCCTACAAAAAACCCTAAAAATAGCTCTTTCTCCATTGGCGCGGTTCCACAGTTCAGCCCTCATGCCAAGGGGGAAAATCCTCCAAAGAGGGCGCGCCAATTGGTGCTCTGTCATAGAGCTGCACCCGCGCCAACCATATTAAGAGGTGTTTTTAAAAAATAAATGGCAGAAGTTTCGACCAAACAAATCCCTGGATTGATATCTATCTTGAGTTGGGAGGTTTGGCTACAGATTTCCATAGAGAGGAAGTGGTTTGCCACGTCTCATGGAAGCTTCCTTGATGATAGGGCCAATCCCATAATTATAGGGATCCCAACTCCCCTTCCTCCATCTATAAAAGCTTGCTCATCTCCTTTGCAAGCTAGTTCCCAAGAGCTTTCACATCCTTATGCTGCAAGAGCCTTCTTGATTCCCTTAAGGCCAAATCCAAGCAAGGAGACTATTGCCAAGTATCCGGAGAGAGAGGCTTGTCTCATCCTTGATCGCCTTTATCGAGACATGTTGTGCTGACAACCCGCCAAAGGAGAATGTTGCGTCGAAGCTATGGTTGTATTCTTCTTTTGACTCATTAATGATAAGCGACTATTGGTTATGGTTCCACTCTTGTTCTTGATTATGTTCATGAGTTATGTCCTCTTCGACTGACATATAGTTGTATATACTGGATTTTATGATTGCGTTTGTGTTGTTTCTTGCATGTGCAGGTGTCCGATCATGGAGATCGTGAGGATTGTGATCTGCCAGGGAAAAGGAACGGGAGCACCAGCTCTTCTACAGACGACAACGTTGGATTCTAGGTAAGAATTCATCGCAAGTCGGTTTATTTTCAATTAGGAACCTGCACTGTAGCGTGTTTGATTGTTGCTAGACCCGATCTGGGCTAGTAGGGATCGCCTCTGTCCGCAGAGGGGATTAACCTCTTCAGCAATGATGTAGAGGAGAATGAGGTTCATGTGTAAGAAGAAGACGTCGAATAATATCAAGTATATGCTAATTTAGATAATGTTAGTTTGGATGAACTAGATGATATTGAAAATGTGTCAGATGAAGAACTTGAAGAATTTGAAGCACATTTAGAAGAGAATATTTTGAATGATGATATAGATGACAATGATGATGTATAAGATGATGATGATGGTGATCTGGTGAATCCTTTGAACATAAATTTTGAAACGGATGATATAGATAATCAGTTGGATGAGGAATAATATTAATGATATCAAAATGTTGAAATGCATAAGGTATGCATTTATGTGTTTTCAATTGTTCTCTTTTGTTCACCTTAAATTTGTATGTTCCTAGTTTTTATGTTTTATTGTTAATGTATTTATTTCAAATATATTATATTAGATAGATCGGGTATTGTGTAATTAAGAGTGATGTGAGGGGGTGGAGGGGCCATATGAGCTTCCACCTTCACGTGGTTGGACTTGTTCCGCCAAATTAAACGACTAAACTATATATTATAGAAATGCCATCAACATATCCAACTATAAAACAACTACATATATTCCTTCACAAAACAAGATGGAAAAAATATCTCCCTTTCAAGTGATTTTCATGTTTTACAATATCTCCATAGTTGTTGCACACAAAAGTGAAAAAATATGTTAGATTATATTAGGGGTCTTATAGTTAGGCATCCAAATAACAGTGCAAGCTTGGAAATTTTGGAACATATAAGTTGTCATTAGGAAGATTTAAAGTCCTTTCTAATAAGTGTGTTTTAATAGTACAAAGGTTGTGCCACAATTTTGTTGTTAATTCTTAGGTTGGACCAATGGATCCACATGATTCTCCCAAATCCAATGTTCATTGACCCACGAGGTTGGTAATCCTCATCCAAAATTTGTGAAGATGAATCTTAGAGGATAGCTATATATTTATTGTTGAGTGGATTTATCTTGGTATTGCAAGGGTACATCATATATATGGTGATATACTCATTGGATTTCATCATTATAGGTGTTGCTAGCTATAACTAATCATTCATGCAATTAGTTGGATTTCTCGTGGATGGATTTCATCACCCCTAGTGGAGTGTCATTTGGAAGGCCCCTTTTAACTCTTCTCAGATTCATTATGGTATCTTATAATTTCTTAGGGGCATAGTTTTTTCTTCATATTTAATTATAATAATGGATTAATTTAAAAATAACTTATATTTTCCTTCTAAAACGTTAATTTAAAAAAAAAAAAATATGTTTAAAATTATAGAGTTGTGGTCTCTCTATCTATGTTTTTTTCTTGTTTTTATTTTCCCTTGAGGAAGGAAATAAACCTCCCTATTATCTTGATCACTAGAGTGAGGTTTCTAGTACTAGACTAGCACACATGTATACTCACTTAAGATTTCACATGACTTAAATTCAATGAAAAAATATTCATAGGCATGAATCCATTACAATAATGCTCATTATTTTTCTAATGGGGATTTGAACCTAGGTGTGAAAGACAAAAACCATTTTGCATAACCACTTCAGATATGCCCAATTGAATTTTCTCTCTATATATGTATGTGTTGTATTATTATTATTATTATTCCTCTGAAATGCATATCCTTGAAACTAATGAAGCACTTCCCCTGTTTTTGAGGATTGTATGCATGGTAAATTAAATTCTATAGGGATGATGGTCGAAATAAATATATACTCAAATAATAACTTAACATATTATTTACATGAATTTATCCTAGGTGGAAAGGATGATACTCATATCAACCATTCCATCTAGATCTAGTTGATAGATGGAGTTTTGTTCCAATTAGTTTTTGCATTGTATTTATTTTTATCTCTTGTATTAGAAATTAAAAATAAAATGCACATTATTTTATTTGGTATCTATTTTTACAATGATGATGATAGAAGTGAAAATTGAATCCTCAAGGTGTACTTTTACAATAATAGAGGGAATGGAAAACATGCTACTTCACCTATTCCACTTCATCCCATTACAGGTTCTTTGAGATAGAAATGAGCATATAGGAAAATTTATTACTAGGAAAAGTATGAACAATTTGAAAATTACTCCTTTACAACATCCACTTTAGGCCAATTTAAATACTATTATGTCTGATACTAAGAGGTCAACTGGGATTCATATAAATGAAATACATGGTGCAAACTATGTAAATATGCGTAGTGGAGATGATATTATACATGATATGCACATCACAACCTAAATGTTATATGATGATTTTAAGAGTGAATAAGTTCATATAGTTGATAAATATGAAGAAATGGATGGAGGTATTATAGACCATAGTGTTGAACCAAATCATTGGCATAGGCTATAAACACCCCTTTATAGTGTTGAGTCAACCAAATTGCTTTAAGTTGTTTGTTATTTTAATGCTTTAAAATTTGAAAGAAATATATGGATGTGTTTTAGCTTGTGTAAACACCCCGACCCCCCATTATTATTTAAATTATTCACAAAATAATAGGGACCCTTCCATTTTTTATTTATTTTAATGATTTATTATTTTTATTTTAATAAGTTTGTGAATATGTTCATTTTGATTTGATTTATCTTGATTGGTTTTTATCATTTTTATTATTCTTTGGAAATTTTGTTCAAATAGTTTCCTTTAAAGTTGATTGTTTCTATCATTTAATCCAATTTTACATCCTATATGTTTTACAGTGTGCTCATAAATCCATAAGGAAGAGATTTTATCGAGTATTCAGATATAAATATTAATTTGTTTGATTAATTTTTCTTATATCCAAGATATCCAAATGTGGGTTCTCTAGATCCAAATCAAGTGTTAGCATCTAACATACGAGCTCCTGAATAATTAGATTTCATGTCGTATATCCAAATCCAGAGCTTCATTCCCGAATTTCTTCATGATTTTAATTAACATGCAATGGCTTGCAAACCAAGTTTTTCGAGGGGATACTCGGGGTCTATGTTGACCTTGAATATGAAATGTCATGATAAAGAGTCCTAATACTTGTTAGTTTAAGTGGAATTCATTTTTTGAAACATGATGATGTGGTAGGTGTTGTAGCTTAATGATATATTTACTGAATTGATGGGTTTTATATATTCATATGACCTTACCTTTATTAAATTCATGTTTGCAATTATCTGAATGTCAAATTTCATATGACCTTTTCTCAAGTGATTTATATCTATATTTCGAAGATAACTTGGTATAACCCATTATAGAATTCTAGGTCCCTGATACTATATTTCTTTTTATTTTCATTTGTATCCAAATCCATAAGTTTGCTTATAAGTATTCTTTGAACATCCTCAATGCTCTAATTTTCAGATATTATTTTACATGAGTATTTATATCTTAATCTAGGCTAAGTATTATAAGTCTTTATATGAACCTTCTAGATACATTAATATTTAGATATCTATAACCCTGTGGTACATCTATATGCATGTTAGGGTGTTCCATGTAATCTGTTAATTGGTTCCATGTTAGATTATGTTAGCAAGGGCTGGCTTATGTGGTCACATGAAGTAGGACTTTGAGTCTTTGATTTCATAAAATCCTAGAAGCATGAAGAACATGCTTAACTAATAAAATAATAGTTTCTTTGAGCATGAAATCTATGTTTTGAAAATAAATTTTTCTTTTTTTTTCTTTTTACATAAAATTCATTTTGATACAATTATGAAGACAAAACTTAGTTACATTGTACAACATAAAGTATCTATAAATATAGTTCTATTTACTTTATAAATAAAATTGTAAATTTTTTTTTCCACATAAAAAAAAGCAGTAACTTTCTATTATAAACAATGAAAAGCTACAAGAGTAGATGTCGCAGCATTTAGGAAAGTCCCCAAGGGACCCAAAAACATGACCCATGCCAAGTAGAAAAGATACCAAGAAAAAGATGAAAAAATAAAATTACATAATGTCAGAAGCCAATAGCTTCTCTTTTTTTTCCCTTCTTCTTATGGAATTGTTGCCAACCCATAGAATCAAAAGCAGAAGGAATAACCACTAGTACATTGTTGCAATTTTCAATTGGGTCATGTTTATTTGACTTAGAGCTTTCATATATATGTGAATGCTTTAAACCCAAAAATGTTCGAATATTGTTCTTCCCTTCCATGTGAGTGTCAGGGGTCGCAGAAATATAGTTAGTGTTTGGATCCTCAACTAAAAAAAATATGTTTTTCCACATCTTCTTCTCTCTTTTCTAGATTACTATGTTGATTTCTGCTTCGGTATGCTGGATTGTTTCTTCTGTTTCTTCAAATTAATCCCCTGAGGAAAAGGGGTCTGCAAACTGCCATCCTTTCTTATTTTGTGGTTTCATGTTTTTTATTTTCTTGGATTGTATGCAGGAGCTTTGTAAGTGTCATGTTTGGTGGCACACCCTACATCTGAAATTTGTATTTTCGAAGTTTAAAGCTTGTGTCAATTTAAAATCTTTGTGTGATAGAAAGATATTGTCTGGAAGCCCCTTACTTAGGTTAATCTCCAAAAAAATACGAGCAAAAGTGAATATTCCTTTATCCATTCTCTCTCGGTCCAAATTCATAAAAACTCCTAAAGAGTTTCCAATGTCTTCTAATACCTGGTGGTGCCAGAAAGGGAGCAGAAAGTTATGTAACCTTACCCACACTGGCATTTTTGTGACCAAAATTGTGTTTGCATAAAAACCAGGGAACCATGGGGAAACAAAGAGGTTAGACCTCCCCTAGAACTATGGTCCCTCATTCATTACATGATTGTAGTCTTTTGGATTGTCAAACTGAAGCACAGAATAAACATTTTGCGCAAAGATATATATCACAGTATTTCATTTAGTTTTCGTAAATCCATGCATTTAATTATTTAGATTTAGTTTAGTATCCATTAAAGTGGCATACAATGGAATTTTATTGTAATGTGTTAAAGAGACCAATGAATTTTAGTATTTCTATGGCCAGTTCCATATTTTTTCCCTCTTTTCCACAATGTATGGGCTCGGAATGGACTGGTTTGACACTTGTTTGACCTGTGTGGTGGATTTTCCTCTTAATGCGTCTTTGAAACAGTTTTTTCCTTTGGAAATCAATGAGGATCTAGCTAGAGTACTAACTCTTGGGGCGTCACCCAGAAGCCTTAAATTCATGGTAATGGTAGAGTTCCTATTTATGTTGTAGCCTTTTAATGGGTTTTCTCCTTGCAACACTTTCCCACAGCAGATTAGACTCTGCTTTGAGGAAGAAATGCTTGTAGCATATTGGGCTTTTAGTTTAAGGTACGAAACTAGATCCAAATCCCAGACCCATAAAATTTTAGTCTTCCCTGAAATGGTTTTTAAGAAAATCTCAAAACGTGGCTCCAAAAAGGGAGGACTCCCTCCCGCATTTGAATCTTGGAGCCATGGTCCCAAGTTGCAGGGAGTATATTAGCAACCTAAAATGTAACTACAAAGTGGGGAAAGAGAGGCCGAAGAAGGGAGGAGTATATGAGCAACCTGAACTGTAACCACAAAGTGGGGAAAGAGAGGCCGAAGAAGGCAGGAAACACTATGTTTTTCTGAGTCTCAGGGACTAGAGGGGAAACCCCACTACCCCACTGATAGCTCATCCATAATAAAATACTCAGTAGTAAAACTCCATGTATAGGCAGCTATAACAGAGCATATAATAAGAGAAGTTGTAAAATGGAAGAAAATTACCCACAGAGAGAATATCTAGCCGACCCACCCATGCCTTCCCCCATGTGGTGAAAATCCCACATCCCATATCGAGTAGCTCAAAGCCATTTGCCAGACAAAGCCCAGTACTGGAAGACTAGGAGAAGGAAGACAGAAGAGCTTCGCACTAATGCCTTCAGAAATAGGGATGAAGCCAAATACCATAGTTGACTGCAGCAAGAGCGTCTCCGTAATATTCGGCCCTTCATATGACCGGAAATATTGTGCCCAATACCCCTAAAAGAAACCCTGAATGTGAAAATGAGAACAATGTCCGCAGGATCGTCTGCAAGTCAGGCGAAGATAGGGGGGTATGGGATGTCGAGGCCATCCACCGGACGCCCACAAGTAGTCTCTTCCCGGAGCACTTACGCAAGACCCCAGTCATCACCGCCCGAGCCTACCACCTGGATGGAGTCCAGAAACCCCCATCTTGACCTGTTTTCGGAAAAAGAAGCCACGGACAAAGTGGGAGCCACCATTTTTCCCAAATAAAATTAAATTTTTTACTTATTTCCTTTAAAAAAAGAAATTTTAAATTTTATTTAATCAAAATTAGCTTATTCATATTTATTCAACCTCTTTTAATTTAATATTTAAAATTAAACTATTTAGTTTCAAAATATTATGAATAATTAATTATAATTTAATTTAATTATTAATTATAATTAAATAATTATAAATAATTTTGTAATTATAATTAAATAATTATAAATAATTTATAATTATAATTTCATTATAATTATAATCTCAAGGGTGTGTTATATGTTCATTTACATTTCATGAGGTTTTACTTTGTCGCCCCACAGATTCGTTCTGTAGCCATGTTTTCTGCTGGCAGGGATTCATTCTATCATGGCACGAGATGTTGCCCCTAGGGATTCATTCTATCGAGTCAGGAGTTGTCACCCCAAGGATTTATTTTGTCAAGGTATTCATTTTGTAGCCATGATTTTCCACCCCCAGGTATTTGTTCTATCGAGCGACGAGTTGTTTCCCCAGGGATTCATTCTGTTGAGCCATGATGATGTTTCAAACCTCGAGTCTTGATTCTTTGTAGGTGTAATTATAGTTATCAAACTAGTATATTCTATAGTTCCCTCTATTTTAATTCATCAAATTTTAAATTTTTTTTCTCCTTTGTTATAGTGATCTAACTAGTTTCTATGTTTCCTTGATACGTGATACGAGGTGTACATGATATATACATCCTTCAAAATTTCTTCCTCTGCTTTCTATCCATTCTAATGAATGAATGCCCATGATATTTGTGGGGTTCAAGGGTTTTACTGAAATATTTGTCCCTTTAGGTATTCAACATCAAACATTTTATGTTATGCTCCCAAATCTGAAGTTTTTTAATCGATTTTCTCTTCATAGTATTAGGGTTTGACTCTCGTTTTCTTTTGTTCTTCAGTTTCTAGTAAGGAATGGATATCCTTCATTCTCATGGATAGTATGTAATTTTTTTTATACCATTGATATTCTGACAATGGACTGTAAGTATGTAACCCATTTTTCAAATAATTGTAATGGATTTTTGTCAACTTTCCCTTTCCAGGTATCACCTTTGAATGCTCTTTGATGAAACAATATCAATAATTCGTTTATGTTTTTTTCTTTGGTTCATTTTCTAAAAAATTAACAGTACCCTTTCTAAGAAAATCGAGGGTTTTCTTTATATTCAATTTTTCTATTATCTTTGGTAGGAGGGTAGACAACCCCACTTGTAAATCCATATGAGGATAATATGACATCACTTGCACTGTGAAGGACTGATTAATTGAGCCAAAATGGTCATATGAAGTAATTTTATTCCATTTTTTAATTTGAATTTAAGTTTTTATTTGGATTCTTCTAAATATCAACTACTTTCACATCATTAACAGATGAACGGGTTAATAAAAAATGACATTTACCGAAAGTATATGTTTTACTTAAAATATTCTTTATCCTCTTGCCATATACATCATAACCATTGAGAAATTTACAGGATTCTTCGGACCGATATAAAAGGGGCTAATATTAGTAGGTGGGCTAATTTTCCATGCTTTTTCCAAAAAAACGATTCACCAATTTCCATTTTTTTCTAAAATGATTGACCGAAATTTTATAGTGCATCGTTATTTTACCTTAAAAATTTCCAAAATATTATATCGAATAATATTAATTCATTGGAAATCTAAATATTTATAAAAAAATATAGTCAAAATTTTTTACAATTTGCATATAAGGACTAGTAAGATTCACTAAGGTTTCTAAATTTTAAGATAAAGTTTCATCATTAAAATTTTCCCTGGTTTGAAGTAATTTTCGATCCAATAAATGCCAACTCTACCTAACATTAGCATATTTCATTTGGAATCTCTTATATTAATTATATTTCCAAATAGAATATTATCATTCTGATGTTCTCAATATTCATATGGATCTACTTAAATCTACTCCAAATATTGGTTGCTTTCTCATGTTTAACTATTTTTTAGCACTTGAAATAAATATATTCTTTTTCTCTCACAAACCTTTTGTCGAGCCTCAAGATTGTCTCTATTTTTGACATCTATCTCACCACTTTTCCTTCCTTTTTTACATAATCCGTAGGCTCAATCAATGTTACTTGATACATTTTCAATCTAAGAAGGCATTTGAATTATCTCTCTTTTATATTTTAATGTTTCTTAATATTTGAATAAATTCTATATTTAGCTACATAATTCAAGAAATTATGTAGATAATCATTGTTTCTATAGCTACCAAAATTGTTTGACAGGTTCCAAAGAAGAAGTGGGAGAACGAAGCACATGGGTAGTTTGGAAATGATCCACACAAGGATTCTGTCCTACTCACTTGTCCAAAATTGAGAGGAATAATGCCTAAAATCGCAGTCAAAGGATCAGTCAAGAAGAGGGCCAAGACCAGCAGACGATAAGTTGGAAGATTCACGATTTTCTCTCCACATAGCAAATCGAGAAAGCTATTAAGACTATAATTCTATTTAGAATTATACGTCTAGTTTCATTAATCTTTTTAGGCGAGATCATCTGAAACAGGTGAACTTGAATCTGTTATAAATATCGAGTTGTTTTAACTAGAGATAAGCTTAATTTTGATTGTAATGTTGTCACAGAGTAAAACTCTGTTTTTATTCACGGGGAGGGAATTTTGAAAACCATCAATGCATAATTAGTAACAAGTGAATTTGAATTCGTTCTATGGTAGAGGGACCCTGCACAGAAGAGATTTCATAATTTAAACTTTTCTCGTTTCTTAGCTTAATTCTTTCATTTCCGTATAAGATTATTGTTGTGTTTTTTATAAGTTAAATTCTCTGTTTTGCACATAGCTTAATGCTCCAATTGTTTCACTTTCCTGAAATATCTTGATTTCATAATTTTGTTAACATTTATATCTCATGGAATGAAACCTTTCTATCATTCGTTCACACAATAATTACATATTTCAGATCAGATAGGCATTCTAGATTTTCACTTTAGGTAGAATACTTTGTTTTCTTTTCTCATTTCAATCAACCTTTTGATTTATTCATAGAACTTAGAATATATGCTTTATTTCATTATTGAATAGAATTAGAGTTAAGTCAATACTCTATTTTCATATAATTAATTTAGATAGATGTTTTCATTTTGTAGATAGAATAAGGTTTTGATATATATATTTTGATAGACTTAGATATATTTGGATTGATGTTTTGTTTAGATTTAAAGATGATTTAATTATATATTTTCATTCTTTAGTAAAATAGATTTAGAAGTAGTTTAGATAAATGTTTTAGAGATAATTTCATCATATTTGTCGGCATAGTATAGTCTAACATAGTTAATATTGATCACTTAGATTGATCTCTTTTTATGCAATATAGATTTGTCTTAGATCAATTTTCTTTCTTAGATAGAAATTTCCTTTTCTACCTTCTTGTATCTTTCATATCTCAGTCATTAGAATATTTTCTTTAGACTAATTTATAGATCAATTTCCTTTCTTAGATTAATATTAAACCCTTCCTTTTCTTCCCTTTTAGGTTTGATTTTCAAGCATTAAAATTATTCTCTAGGTATAGTTACTTTCTTTCTTTTAATTTCATTCATATAAAATGTCTAAAAAATACAAAAAGATTGAGGTTTCTTTTCATTTCTAGTTCTCCTGAAATCAATTGTTCATCTTTAAAATCCAAAAGTAGCATTCTCATCGTAAGCTTTGTTAATTAAGATTAGATTTCATTTCATAGTTCAGTTCTTAGTTTCTTAATTTCATTTAAACATTTAAGATAAAATACAAGATCCTAAAAAAAACTTATAAAATCAAGACAACGAAATAACAAAGAAAGGCTTCTAGAATATATAGTGTACCTGCACTTCGCAATATTACTAGCTTCGATCGATAATTTATGATAGAAATTTAAGAGATTAAATTGACTAAAAATTTTGGCGCCATTTTCAGGGAAACGTAATTAGGAGCCTTATCTCTTAAATCTAAAAAAAATTGACATGCGTAGAGAAAGAGATTCTAGGTGCAGATTTGTAGCTAGAGGTAGAAGTTTGACCCCAACAACACCACTCACTCCACCAAGACCTCCTAGTGCCACACCGCCATATCAAACTCATATTCCATTCTTAGTAGCAAAACATAGACTTCATGAAGTCTTAAGGTCAGAAGTTCAACCTCGAGACTCTCCAACTTCATCAACAGAGGCAGTTCTAGAAGAAGAAGATACTAGACCTCTAATAGAAGGAGTAATATTTCTAACCTCTACAGTAGAAAAAATCTTAGCTCAAGAGCTACAAATCCCTAGTGAATATGAGGAAGAAATCTTCTTCAACATACCATTGACAGAAGACCCAAAAGAGGAACAAATAACTCCAAGAATAGAACCTTATATTAGTTATGAGGAATATACAATGGCTGGAGAAGGGGAAGGAGAAGGAGAAGTACAAAATTTTAATGGAGAATCCTTAAGAATAGAAGGAGGTAGAAGAGGTGGAAGAGATGGAGGAGGAGGTAGATGAAGAGGAAGAGGTGAAGAAAATAGAGAAGACCCTGTTGGATTTCCTATATTTGATGAGGATACAACTGCCACAATGAAGAATATCTCACCTTCCATCCTTCCCAATTTTCATGGATTAAGGAATGAAGATCCTGAAACATTTCTATTTGAATTTGAGGTTTTATGTAGATCATATGATTACTTACAAGATTCTCAAAATTTTAAATTGTTTCGTACAACACTTAAGGGTGCAGCATTAAAATGGTTCATGGGCTTAATAAAACATTCTATTAGTACATGAGAGGAGATGAAAAGTGAATTATTACAAAATACTAGGATTACTACATACCTAATAATAAAAAAGATGAAGTTTTTAATATGATACAAATAGAGGATGAAAACTTAGAAGACTTAATTGAGAGATTCAGTTACTATCTAAAAAGATTTAAAATGGAAAACTTGGATCAAGACACTTTAAAAGCTCTCTTATTGAAATACATTAGAGATGAATGGATAGATATTTTTAATATGATGGGAAAATGAGACATTTCTCAGCTTCCATTATCTGTTATCTCTAAATTATGCATACATCGTTCAAGAGGAAAATCAAGAGTTGGAAGAAATACAAGAGATCCTGTTATCTCTAGAGTGAATAAATCTACAACTGGAACAGTAAGTAGGGTAGGAATGGGGAATTTTCTTGATGAATTTAACACATATATTTTAGGAAGTCTTAGTGAACAAATAGACTCCTTAAAATTACAAAACAAGCAAAGAGTTGAAAGTGATGATTTATCTATCTTATGTCCTAAATGCAGAAAGAAACATGCCTTAAGAGAATGTCCTCTTCATTTAAAAATCATAGAGACCTATGTCATTTTCACAAAAAATCATGAAATAAAGAAATTTCCTTCTATACCAGGTCTTAAGGCTATTTTCCAAGAGGAAATAGCTCCACATCCAGTATATCCTCTTTGTTTTTTCTCTAGAAGACCATGGCAAGGGCCACAAACTCAAGGTTTTAACACTTAGATGTATACTTAGCCCCACAGGATAACTGGAATTCATCAATTCCATGGTAGAAATATCGGTCTCAACCTCAGCCTTAGGCACAAGGAATGTAAAATCCTTATGGAATATATTCTCAATATCACCAAATAATAATCCACAACTTTTGTTATCATTTCCACAAAGGCCAAACCAACTACCTGCTAAGCCACTCCCGAACCCAAACAATAAAAATGTAGAACCTATTTATAACATGGAGGGGAAAAATTTCCAAACTTATATGATAACTCCACTAGATATTAATAATGTTTAACTTAGAACTGGTGGAATATTAGAAAATAAAAATCTCTCTGTTGTTATTCAGGAAAAATTTGACCACCTTGATGATGAAATTTATCTTCATCAAAATGAAAATCTTCAAAGAAGAAATAATAATTTTGGAGAAGGGACATCTCTTCATCAGAATCAAAATTTTCAAAATCAAACACAAGAAGATCCAATAAACTCAACTCCTATCATAGATAAACCTTCAGTATCTATATCTAAAACTCATTTTCTTGAAAGATTACAAATTTATAGAGGGGTAGAAACACAATTTTTGTTGCCTAAATATTATATATTAGATGAATTGAATAATGTTTGTATCAAAATCCCTTTGTTACAAGCAATTAAGGAAATTCCAGTCCTTGCAAAAACAATAAGAGAGTTGAGTATAAATAAATCAGGAAGAAAAACAAAAGAATTAAAAAGAATATAGTTAGTGGGAAAAATTGTAGATATCGTGATGGGAAAAATAGCCATAGAAAAATATTTGGATCCAGGAAGTCCCATTGTAAAAACACCCATCAATGGTATTGAGATCCCAAATACATTGATCAACTTAGGAACAGCCATAAACATCACGAGTAAAGAAACCATGGAACAACTAAAACTTACAAATATTTAATATACCCCAACATTAACGCAATTAGCAGACATATTAGTAATCAAGCTTGATGGTTTATTAGAAGATATTTATGTATCCTTAGACTCTTGGGAATATCTAGTTGACTTTATGATCTTAACTCCCAAGAAAAACTTAGGAGGAGATCCATTGATATTAGGAAGACCTTGGTTAGCTACAACTAATGCTTTCATCTTTTGTAGATATGGTGATATGTTTATTTCTGATGGAAGTTAAACAAATAAATTCACTCTATATCATGCAACAAAAAAAATTGATAGAATTTGAAAATGAAGAATGGGTGGATGATGACAATGGTATACAACCTACTTTTGCTATCTCACACATTAGTAAAGAAAGTCAAATTTTAAATTCAATAGAAAATTATGAGTCGTCTTCACAATGTGAGAATAGTCAAAATTTTCAAGAACAGTGTAATATTGAATACTTTTCATCTAGACAAATGTATTTATATTCTATGGAATAATTTGGTAATCCTTCAATTGAAATCTTTCCAGGCAAAACTTCAAACATAAACGAAAACCTAGAATAATTTCAAAAAGAAGAGTTAATCAAAACATTGCAAAAACATTTTTTTGCATATGCATGGGAGTACACTGATATGAAAGGAACTAATCTTGAGACTTGCATACATCATATCTATATTGAGGAAAATTCTAGACCCATTAGACAACCTCAAAGAATAATGAATCCAAACCTTAGGGAAATTGTAAAGGAAGACTACAAAAACAAATAAATGTAAACTTTATTTATCCAATATCAGACAGTTAGTGGGTTTCACCTTTAGTAATTGTCCCTAAAAATAATGGAAAATGGAGGGTTTCTATTGATTATAGGGAGTTGAATAAATCTACTTTAAAAGATCATTTTCCATTTCCTTTTATAGATCAAGTTTTGGATACATTAGAAGGAAAGAAATACTTTTCATTCTTGGACAGTTTCAGTTGTTATAATCAAACTCAAGTAGCTCTCGAAGACCAAGATAAAACCACATTTACCTGTTCATGGTGAACTTATGCTGACCGAGTACTTCCTTTTTGATAATCCAATGCACCTGCAACATTCCAAAGAGCAGTATTAGGAATTTTCTCTGGTTTAATAGATGATTTTGTGGAAGTGTATGTTAAAAAATGCATGATGAAACATACAGATAAGAAAGATAGGTGTGAGTTATATTACTATTAAACATAGATGTGAATTTATAGTACATTATGTGTGACCCTTGGATTCTGCATTCCAAGGTCAGTTGGACTCCTTTATGACTATTCGGATTCCACACCTACCCATAGAGGATTAGGTGTCCAACATTCCCCCTCTTAATCCGAAGGGGTATGTGTGAGTGCAAGAAGAGATTTGTAATAGAAATCTACAAAGAATGCATGGTAGCACTTAGGCTGAATCAGCTCTATGAAATGTTGGCATAAAGAGGTGGTTTAAGGATGACCACCAACACTGGAATGCAACACTTATTGCAGTTCTCGAAACTCTTCCAAATCTGGCAAGAAGCTGAGGGCTTCTACTAGAGGAAGTGTCCCTCATATTTGAAGAGGGATACCTTCAACCTAGAAGAAGGGAGGTGTACAACCTATGATGGTTTAAGGATTAACACCAACACTGGAATTCTTAATGCATTTCCCAGAACTCTACCAAAGCTGGCAAGAAGCTGAAGTCTTCTGCTAGAGGAAGTGTCCTGAATTCTTTAAAGAGGAAGAATATCAACCTCGCATGGATGGTTTAAGGTTGTCCACCAACTAAAGCCATGCTCATGGGAATTCATGTCTATGGCTACAACTATGAATCTGGAATGAAAAGTTGTGGCTCAGTCTCGCTTGAGCTACTATTTCTCTGGCTACAACTCTGAATCTAGAATGACAGGTTGTGGCTCAGGCTCACTTGAAATATTGTGTCTCTGGCTACAACTCTGAATCTGGAATGACAGGTTGTGGCTCAGGCTCACTTGATGTGACTTTGAAGCTTGTAGATGACCACCATTTTCCCCCCTGTCTAGTGTAAGGTGAGATGATGTTGAAAACTCGACTGCAAGTTTGTTCAATATTTTAGAACAATTTTTGACATGTGACTTAAGCATGTTCTTGGCTGTGGATGCCCATTACCAAGAAGTAATCCATCCAAGAAGAATCTTTGTTCTTGCAGGAGGTTTGTTTCTAAAGCATCTGTGGGAAGAATGGGCATGCCAACCATAGTGCTTGAATGGGTGAAGATCGAAATAGTGATCTTTCATATGGACAACGTGATCACAATGTTGACATTTTTCAATATGTTGTTGTTGCTGTGCAAGAGGAGCAGGATCTGGAATAGCTGAAGGTGAACTGTCATAAATAAATTCATCACTCTGAAATTTGATGGGCTTGGAGTAGACAGGATTATGAAAGGAAAACTCCTTTTCATATCCAAGACCAGTTATGTGCTTGTTATGGACAAGATCTTCCCATGGTCTAATGGTGGGCTTGGGAAGAGCATGTTGAATTTCGACACCTCCATGCAAATTTTCTCTTCAAATAGACACTGAATGTGAATCAACTGCAAATTTATATTCTTGGTGCTGATGGGAGTCCCTCTCAATTTTCTGAATAGAAACAGGTTCAAAATGATGAGTCCTCTGTTGTAATTCTTCTTGCTGGAATTGAGATTCAAGCTGCAAAAACTTAATCTTTTCTTGTGAATCTTGCAGAGAGAACTGAATGTCTGTGAGAGTGTCTTTTCTGACTTTAACTGTGCTATCAGCAGTAGACACAATTAGTGTTCTTAATAGCTCTAACAACTCATTGAGTCTACCCATTGTCAAAATCAACAATTGAAAAAATGATGAGGGGAAAATACCCACTTGTACTCTGAGCACATTAAAAAAATAAGAGAAGACTCCAGGCTATGAAAGGTATTAATAAATGCTAGTAAAAGCCTTGGAGTCAAATAGATAATAACACTTAAAAAATATTTTAGCTATATAGAACAACTAATTTGTACTTAAACTTGCACCAGTATGACCAAAAATAGAAGCTCTTTGTGTATTACTGACAGTGGAAAATGTGCCAATCAAAGACGGTGGAGCCAAATTCAGGTTTAATTTGAGTACATATAAAACTATAAAATCATAGGACTAGGAATATTGCTCTATTTTGTAGCTGCTATCCGCTTCATCAAATCAGCTTGTGTTTTCCTTTAGAACTATCACCCGAACCAAAGAAATGGACAACAAGAGTGTATAGCTATTATGTGCTCCTTACCTCCATTGGTTGAACTGTACAAAAGAGGCCCTTTTTGACCACAAAATTTAATTTTCAGAAGCTCATGGGAGCGTTGTCCTTGTTCTGGTAGAGAGAGTGGACCCCTTCTTCGAACCTCTGGCGAGACCAATACTGGGCATCCAACTAATTTCCAAGGAGGGGCATTACCTTCAACTTTGTTTTTCATAAAAAATGAAATTTCCACAATCTTCCCAGGAATATGTTTTCAATTATGACCCAAATCATACCAAGTACCCATGCTGCACCATTAATTATGTTTGTAATGATTTTTTTAATGGTATGTGCAATCGTGTCAAAAATATCTTGAATTATTTGGGACTGGTGATGTTACCATAGTTCGCACTTCTGATGGATCCTCCCTTCATGCACACACTTTGATTCTGTCAAGTAAGTCAGATGTTTTCCAGCCAATGCAAGGGTTATGAAGGCCCTGTCTAGTAGGTCATTTGGGCTAACCCAAAATTCAGGTCCACACTCACCACACTTCCTCTTCTGTTGCGCTAGTGGTTTATAGCAATGACTAGGGTAGTGGTATATAACAGTGACCGAGACGTACATATAGCAATGAAATAGAGTAACAAGAGGCATGAGGAGGGAGGTGTTATATGTCAGAGCTCTGTGGTATATATGGTGCGTTGCAAGTGGAAAGTGGTATCACCACATAGTCACCGACAGGCGGTGTAATCCAGGGCACCAACACCTCGATACAATCACGATGGGTTGCAGAAGGTGGAGGGGTATATTAACCAGTAGTGTATTAACTGTGTGGGGTATAACACACCATGATGCCAGAAGGAGAAACCATCATGATGTGAATGAATGTGGAGGAGCATATGACTATGAGGAAGTAATACCAAGGAATGGGAGGTACGATACAGTCACAAGCACTGAGGAATGGTTTTACCAAAAACAAAAATACATATATCTCTCACAAAAACACAATTCAACCATCGAAAATAGATAGAAAATGGATGAGAATAATCATACTTACTTTCGCTGCACAACAGTCACCAACACCATAGTCACGCCATATAGTAACTTTCTCTAGTCTCAATTCAAGGAAGACCATTCAACACACATATAAAAAACAACTTCCTTCATGTAAACGCGGGATGGAACAATGACCTTCATGGAACAACATTGATTTTAAATACTCACAGGATTCCAACCAGTGTATATACCAGTCATTTGAAGTTGAGCACAACTCCAATAGCATTGAAGCTGTGGGAGATCCAAATTGGCCCTTCGACGATGGCTATGCAGAGGATTATACTCACTTGCCTTCATAGAGGTATGATTCCTCCTTCAGGTCACTGTATCAATTCCTTGTCGATGATCCTGACGCCGACGTTGATGAGTCCAATGACATCGATGACTTCCACAAAAAAAAATCCAACGAGGTTCCTTCATCACCTGTCTACCATTTAGAGTATGAGGAATGGACACATTGAAGTGGGAGCAGACTGCAACTGCAACAGAGTGTGCAAAGTAGCCAGAAGTAGAGCTAGCTGCAAAAATAATGCTTCTCTAGGATAGATAGAATTTCTAAAAGTTAGTAAATTAATGCACTGAAATGGAATTACTGACATGTACATAAAGGCCAGTGAACCAAATGGCTCTGGTACCATGTTAAACAGTGCACGATGAAAAATACACATAGAAAAGATAGGAGTGAGTTATATTACTTTTAACCATATATGTGCTTTTATAGTACATTAGGTGTGACCCTTGGATTTCGCATTCCAAGGTCACTTGGAATCCTTTATGACTATTCAGCTTCCACACCTACCCATAGAGGATTATATGTCCAACAATGTATATGGATGGCTTTACATTCTATGGAAATTCTTTTGAAGAAGCTCTTGAAAATTTAGAAAAGGTTCTCATAAGATGCGAAGAATAAAATATCTCATTAAGTCATGAAAAATGTTTTATGATGTTTGCTGAAGGAATTGTTTTAGGAAACCATATTTTAGGGGATGGAATTAAGGTGGACTCATCTAAAATTGAAGTTATTTCAAAATTAGCAATCCCAAATTGTCAAAAATATATTAGGAGTTTTCTTGGTTTTACATGATACTATAGAAGATTTATAGAAAAATTCACAAAAATTGCATCTCCACTTTCCAAATTTCTCCCTAAGGATTGCGAATTTAGTTGGAATCCTAAGTGTGAAATGGCATTTGAAACATTGAAAGAAAAGATATCTGAAGCACCCATTTTAAGAGGACGAAACTAGAAATTACCCTTTCATATTTAAACTAATGCTTCAGATACAACTCTAGGAGCCGTATTAGGGAAAAAATACTTGACCCCTTATGCTATCTACTATAAAAGTAAGAATTTGACTCCTGCTGAGTTAAATTATATTGTTACTGAAAAAGAGTTTCTAGATGTTGTCCATGCTATTAACAAGTTTAGACATTACATCATTGGCTATAAAACCTTCATTCACACAGATCATTCTGCAATTATATATCTAATGAATAAATATATCACTAATGGCAGAATCACAAGATGGTTGCTACTCTTGCAAGAATTCAATATCACCATTTTAGATTGACCTGGAAAACAAAACACAATTGTTGACTTTTTTCTAGAATTCAAAATGATAATAATGATACACCAGTAGAGGATAGTTTCTCGATGAATATATTTTTGCAATATCTACTAAATCTCCATGGTTTGTGCACAGTGCCAATTACTTAGCCACAAGAAAATTTCCATCATATTTTTTCCTAGAGAAAAGAGAAGGATAATTCAAATAAGTGAATCACATTCATGGGTAAATGATGAATTATACAAGACAGGTCTAGATCTCATCATTACAATATGTGTTTTAGAATATGAAATACTTGAAATACTGAAGGCATGCCATGATGGGACATGTGGAGGACACTTTGTAGATGAAAGGACTGCTTATAAAATCCTCCTTTTAGGATGATATTGGCCTTCATTTTTCAAGGATGCCAAGGAGTATGTTAAAATATGTGAAATTTGTCAGACAATGGGGTAACATGTTTCTACAGATGAAATTCCCTTACAACCACATGTACTCATCAAACCCTTTGAAAAATGGGATCTAGATTTTGTTGGACCAATCAATCCACCATCAAGACAAAAGAGGTATATTCTTATATGCACTGATTATGTCACTAAATGGGTAGAAGATAAAACACTTTATCTTTCTAATGAAAATGATGTAGTCTCATTTCCTTTTTAGGATATTTTTACTCGTTTTGGTCTCCCAATGGAAATTGTGATAGATCAGGGAACTCAGTTTACATCCAGAATGGTGCAAAAGATTGTGGAATAATATAAAATCAATCATAGATAGTCTACTCCATACCATCCACAGGAAAATTGACAAGCGAAGTCCACTAATAAAGTGATTGAAGAAATCCTCACAAAGATTGCACATCTACATTGAAATGATTGGGTAGAAAGGCTTCCTGAAGCTTTATGGGCCTACTGGACTACATGGAGAAATAAAATAGGACATACTCCCTATGAAATTGTTTATGGGAAGCAAGTCTTGTTTCCAATAGAGTTCCAAATCAGAACCTTCAAAACAACAGTCAAATTGGGACTTGAATTGTCAAAAGCTCAAAAGCGTAGAATGGAACAACTCAATGAGCTTGATGAGATAAGGCAAGATGCAGTTCAAAATACCATCCTAGTTCAGGAACAAAGATCGATATGGCATGATAAATATAGAAAAGAAAGAAAATTTCAGGCAAGAGATTGGGGACTTTTATTTGACTCAAAGTTCAAAAACTTCCAGGGGAAATTTCAAACTCATTGTCTTGGGCCTTATGAGATTGAAAGAGTCTTTGATATTGGAGTAGTTAGGATAAGGAATATCGATGAAAAAAATATTCCTCTTCTTGTAAATGGACATCAACTAAAATTATATCATAAACCACTGATAAAAGAAGAGTTTGTCAAAAAATTTCAAGATAATGCTGATATGAATTTTGTGAAGAAGAATATTTCATCTTCCCCAACTTAGTCTTATTTACGTTTTTCATATCTTAAAAAGAAAAAAAAAGGAAATAAATAAAATGCACACACACACACACACAGATATATATATATATATATATATATATATATATATAATTCAAAAAATAAAAAATGAAAATAATAAATAAATGAAAATAAATAAACAAATAAATAAAATTGTATAAGTATGAAAACCAATCATTGATTGGCATCCTTATACAAAAAATACAAGGTGAAAATCTAAATTTACTTCTGACATGTTGCATTTTCTTCATTCCTGTTCTAAAAATCATAAATTCTTTGCATTCCCCTTTATTTTTCAGAAAAATAAAGATTAGCTATATAATTGTTTCATTTCTACTTATATCATGACATTCTTTAGCTCTTATACACCTTTCCAGTGCAGGTGAACATGAATTTTTGATAGGAGCAGTTGAAGACAGGATTGAAGATCATACTGAAGAATGTACTGAAGAACACCTGAGGAATCAAGACATATAAGAAAAATAAAGGTTAGTTATATCGAAGGTACGATACAAAGTTTTTTTAAATAATAAGGTTCAAAAAATTGATATATATAAATTTGATGATCGTATATTGCCAGCTGAAAATGTCATCATTAAAACTGATTATGCCAAATCGAAATCAAAATCTTATGATTTGCCACCAAACCCGCATCATAATCTCCTCAACAATCAAATGTGATCACATCCATTAATAATTTAACTGTCATTTCCCATACCGAAACCTTAGTCATGCTGAAACCTCACTCACGTTCCTAAAACCTCGCTCATTCAATTGTTTACCTGCACATCTCTACCATTTCATGACATAAATCCTCCACGTTTTCAAGCTCAAATTGAAACCCTCAATTCACCCAGTTAGAGAAATATAGTCTTAAAGGTAAAACTCTCGACAAGATACGGGTTCGATTGTAAGAACAGGGCCCGTAGGAAAGAAATTCATGGAGGGATATCCGAAATTAAATGAGATACTATAGAAATAACAATGGCTTAAATTCATAGATAAATTTCATGGGTTTCACAAGGAAGTTACAAAATATTTTTCAAGAGCCTTCGAAAGAGTTGAGGTCGAAATCGGTGACATCAAATTTGCAGTCACTAAATCCTTAGTGGCAAAAGCTACCAGAATTCCAATGACGGGTGAAAGATGGTACAAAAATAGAGGACTCAGTGGAGAAGAATGGGAAATATTCTTGAAAAATCCAGGTATGGACACAAGTATTTTTAAAAAGGGAATTCCCAACATAGCTCTTAAGGGTAAATCGAGAAACATGCAATTTGATAATTCAAAAATTTATTACATGTGAAGGAAGGTTTGGTTGTATATTCTTCTATCATGCTAGGTTACTAATGAATTTTATAGAAGATAAAGAATAAACCTTCCATATTTTTTACTGAATAGTCTAAGGAAGATGGCAAGGATGGTTCGAAACAAGATTCAGTTCATAGATAACATAATGCATCATCATGCATTGATAAAAATCCTTATTGAATTTAATTTAAAGAGCATACGAGATACTTGGGAAGGTTTCCTAACCCGAAATCACTTTCAAGAAAAAGAAGAAGAGAAGCCTAGTGGTAACAAAGGAAAAAGAAGAAAAAGGAGAAAAGTTGAGAACCTCATTGTGGATGAACAACCACCTCAAACACAATCACAAGATGAAACTCCTATTGCACCGTTTTTTGGAAAGGTCAAGAAACAAATTGATAAAAAGAAATGAAGCATCATGAAAGAAAAAGGAAATATCATATACAGAAAAATTAGAAACTTAGAGCATTCCACAGCCAAAAAGAAGAAGCTCGAGACTTTGTAAAGAATCAAAAAAGCCACTCCTAGAAGTTAGAAAACCTGTTGATCTAGAATAAAATCTTGAGGTGCCATCACATATTATTCCTTCTCCCATACAAATTCCAAGTATAAGAACTCCAGCTATTTATCCTGTTCAGCAAGAGCTTTATGACTACATTGAGTCTTTGGAAAGAATAAATGCAGAAAAGACATAAAATCTTGATGAACATCCTCCTAGTCCACAAGAACCTCTAGTGAATCATTTAAAGCAATAAATTTTTGAGCTACAGACACTAAATAGGCATATAAAGCAGGAAAATGAAGCTCTGAAGATTCATAACGAAATTGAGAAAACCATCAATGATAATACTCTTCTACATTTGGGGTTATGGTTGAAAAAGAACAAGAAATTGAAAAAGAAGAACATGTACCTGACGAGAGAGATCATAAATTTAGAGTACAAATTTCTAATGAAGAAACCAAGAGTATCAGTGACTTCAAAGAAAGAAAATAATATGAAGTTAGATGTCCTAGAAGAAGTGTCAGAGAATATGCATTAAAGAGGTGGGGACTCACACTTTTGAAATTTCATGAGGACATGCAATGCTGTCTTAGTGGGGGTATGTTGAGCCTCAAGACCGTCTCTATTTTTTACATCTATCTCACCACTTTTCCTTCCTTTTTGACATAATCCATAATCTCAATTAGTGTTAATTGATACATTTTCAATCTGAGAAGGCATTTGAATGAGCTCTCTTTTATATTTTAATGTTTCTTATTATTTGAATAAATTTTGTATTTAGCTACAAAATTCATGCAATTTTGTAGCTAATCTCCATTTCTACAGCTACCGACATTGTTTGAGAGGTTCCAAAGAAGAAGTGGAGGAGATAATCACATGGTTACTTTGGAAATGATCCACACATGGATTTTTTCCAACTCAACTATCCAAAATTGAGAGGAATAATGCCTAAAATAACGGTTAAAGGATCAGTAAAATAGAGGGCCAAGACTAGTGGACGAGAAGTTGGAAGCTTCGTGATTTTCTCTCCATGTAGCAGATCGTGAAAGCTATGAAGACTACAATTCTGTTTAGAATTCTACTCCTAGTTTCATTAATCTTTTTAGGCGAGATCATCTCAAACAGTTGAACTTGACTCTGTTATGAATACCGAGTTGTTTTAATCAAAGATAAGCTTAATTTTGATTGTAATACTGTCACAGAGTAAAAATCTATTTTTATTCATGGAGAAGGCATGTTCAAGACCATCTATGTGTAATTACTCACACGTTAATTTTAAGTCATTCTATTACAGAGGTCCCTTGCACAGAAAAGGTTTCAAACTTCTGTTGTTTCTTAGTTTAGTTCTTCCATTTCCACATAAGATTATTGCTTTGTTTACCATAAGATAATGTTGTGTTTTTTGCATAGTTGAATACTCCAATTGTTTTTCTTTCCTCAAATATCTTGATTTCATCATTCTGTTAACATTTATATCTCATGGAATGAAACCTTTCTCGCAGTCATTCACACAATAATTACATATTTCAGATCATATAGGTATTCTAGCTTTGCACAGTAGGTAGAATACTTTGTTTTCTTTTCTCATTTCAATCAACCTTTTGATTTACTTAGCATAGTCATTTATATTTAATAATTTTTGGTTTAATACTTATACTTCATAGTACTTAGAATAAATGCTTTGTTTCATTAGTGAATAGAATTAGAGTTAAGTCAATACTCTAATTTCATAGTATTAATTTAGATAGATTTTTTCATTTGGTAGAAAGAATAAGGTTTTGATATATATATATATATATATATATATATATATTTATTTATTTGATAGAATTAGACATAGTTTGGATTGATGCTTTGTTTATATTTAAAGATGATTTAAGTATATATTTTCATTCTTTATTCAAATAGACTTAGAAGTAGTTTAGATAGACGTTTTAGAGATAATTTCATCATAGTTGTCATCATAGAATAGTCTAACATAGTTAGGATTGATCACTTAGATTGATTTCTTTTTATGCAATATAGATTTTTATTAGATCAATTTTCTTTCTTAAATAGACATTTCATTTTCTTCCTTCCTGTAACTTTCATCTTTCATTCATTAGAATATTTTCTTTAGAGTAATTTATATATCAATTTCCTTTCTTAGATTAATATTAAACATTTCATTTTCTTCCTTGTAACTTTCATCTTTCAGTCATTAGAATATTTTATGTAGAGGAATTTATAGATCATTTTTCTTTCTTAGATTAATATTAAAAATTTTCTTTTCCTCCTTCTTAAGTTTATTTTTCAAGCATTAAAATTCTTATCTAGGTGCAGTTACTTAGTTTCTTTTAATTTCATTTATATAAAATCTCTAAAACATACAAAAAGATTGAAGTTTCTTTTTATTTCTAGTTCTCCTCAAATAAATTGTTCATATTTAAAATCCAAAAGTAGAATTCTCATCATAAGCTTTGTTAATTAAGATTAGATTTCATTTCATAGTTCAATTCTTTGTTTCGTAATCTCATTAAACATTTTAGATAAAATACAAAATCCTAAAAACACCATATAAAATCAACACAACAAATTAAGAAAGAAAGGCTTCTAGCATATATAGTGCACCTGCACTTCAGAAGATTACTAACTCTGATCGATAAATTATGATATAAATTTAAGATATTAAATTGACTAAACACCTTTCTTCCATTACTCATAGCAAAACCCGCATCACCAATGTTTTCACTTCATGAAAAATTTCAATAGGTATCGATTGGTGTCATTTTGGGTCTTATACTATATAGTGCCCATATGATTCTTTGAACTTCAAGAGGTGGAGTTCCTCTTAAAGATATTCTTATAACCAATAAATCTATAGGAACTACCTAAAATTCATCTTTAAGAATAACTAGATTTATTGTATTGTGTTTAGGATCCATGTCTTCCCCTTGTATATTTCAAAATGATTATAAAACCTATATTTCATCTATATGGACATTCCTACTTGTAGATGCCAACTCTTTAAAATCATGGGACCCTGATGTTGACATAGAAGTTATGGAAGGAATATTTTTTTCATAAGTGACATACAAGACTAATTATAAGGTTTGATGCACCCATAGTGTACCAATGACAGGTCTTGTGGGCCAAGGAGTCATGAAGGGGTAAAAACTACTAGTTTAGGCCTTGAATACTACTCTTAAGTTTTTCAATCCATAGGTTTGGCCTTAAAAAATAACTTAATGTATATAAAAGTAATATTTGCCTCATGAGTTTGATCTAGATTGATTCTAATATATAACACACTAAGGATGGGTTTTCTCATTGACTACATTATCCAATTGAGTTATCATCACGATTAGAATTATGCACTACTCTTGTGTTCCATGCATAAGGCCTCTAGTCAATACAAAAACCTATATAAAGAGTATTTATCCGATAAGTGGAATATTCACATGAGTATGAAGCTCAAAATATTGGGGATATGACTCCTTATCCAATTTATGGTTAAGTGATGAAACTTAGGATCATAGGCCCTATACAATGCATTTAGTTTTCATGGGAAATTTTTATATTCTCAAACCAACATAAGACCTCCATAAGAAATATGTGTCCTTCAAGTGGCATATAAGATGAATTCTAAGGTTTGGGGAACCAAGTGTGGGATTTTGGCCCATGGAATCATTCATGGCTAGAAACTAAGGCCTTTAGCCCTAAAATATATTTTTAGGTTGTATAGGGCATGCATTAGTTCTCAAAAAATGACACAAGGTACACAAATAATATTTCAAATTTTAGTTTGACACTAGCGTCATTCTAATGTTAGTCACACCAGGGAAAATTATTCTAACTAAATAATTTCTTCAAGTATGAAAAGAAGGCCCTTATGTGATAAATGCTTCGAAGTGGTTTATAATATTCATTTAGTATTTTGATGCACCAAGTATTTTTGTTCTATAATTATTTTTCAAGGAAAAAATGGCACCTCACCCTCATAGAATTAAGCAAAGAATAGGGGTGTTGGTATGGTTGTAATCATCATGAATTTCTGCTCAATTTTTCTAGAATTTCCAAATGGAAGGTGTATTGACAACCCATTGCATAGATGGTTGGAAACCCTAAAGGTTATCAATGAGATTTTATCTTAATATCTTTGTGGACTTAGTGCAAGAGGATTTTCTAATAGATATAACCCTTTGAGCTAGGGTTTAATTGTATTATGTAGCACATTATTTTCTCCTACATGTTTAAACATATATTAGGGGTTAATTCCTTACTGCACATAATAACTACGACATAATATCTAAATATTCATTCATTCTAGAGTAGGTCAAATTCATCTTCTTATGAATCATATAAATAAATGAAGGATTCATTATGAATAATTTATGAGCAAAATTTTCTTACATGATTATATGAACATTATCCAAAAGTTACTTTATGTATTATTAATATTTCACACAATCATCTAGCTATATGTATTACACAATGGGAGTGCAATTTCACCAACTGCATTCCTTCATACTTTTAAGAGTATTGTTTTCATACAATATGGAATATATATCAATCTTTGTCTTAATGCTTTTTCAAAGAACCTCCCAAAATTATGGTTCTTATATGATCTTGAGGATCCATCTGAGGAAAATCACTATCTCTAACATAATCTTAGATAGTGTCTAGATGAAACTTATGCAAAATGGTACCAAACTTCTCATTCTTAAAAGACTAGATGATTCTTAAAAATAAATTCACTCAAGTAGACTCTAAATATTATACTATCATATGCATCTATCTATGATGCCATACTCAATAAAGATTCATCCAGAAAACACAATGATACATGCTTACTCCTTTAACACATTTGTTAGGCTCAAATACTTCAGGGTCCTTATTTTTCCCTCATTTTATCATGCTCATAATTAACAAGGACAAGAACTTATTTTCTTATAAAATATGTGTTTGGTGCACCCATATTGCACCAATGACAAGTCTTGTGGGCCAAGGAGTCATCAATGGGTAAAAACTACTAGTTTAGGCCTTGAAGACTACTTTTAAGTTTTTCAATTCACAGATTTGGCCTTAAACAATAACTTAATGTATATAGAGGGAATATTTTCCTCATTAGTTTGGTATGGGTTGATTCTAATGTATAAAAAACTAAGTATGGGTTTTCTCATCAATTGCATTTTCCAATTAAATTATCATCACCATTAGAATTATGCACTACTCTTATGTTCCGTGCATAAGGCCTCTAGTCAATACAAAAGCCTGTATAAAGAGTATTTATCCCATAAGTGGAATATTCACATGAATATGAAGCTCAAAATATTGGGGATAGGACTCCTTATGCAATTTATGGTTAATGGATGAAACTTAGGATCATAGGCACTATACAATGCATTTAGTTTTCATGGAAAAATTTTAGATTCTCGAACAAACATAGGAACTCCATAAGAAATGTGTCCCTCAAGTGGCATATAAGATGAATTATAAGGTTTGGATAAGCAATGGTGGGATTTTTTCCCATGGAATCATTCATGGCTAGAAACTAAGGCCTTTAGCCCTAAACTATATTGTCAGGTTGTATAGGGCATGCATTCGTTCTCAAAAAATGACACAAGGTGCACAAATAATATCTAGGATTTTAGTGTGACACTAGCCTCATTCTAATGTTATCCACACCAAGGAAAAGTATTCTAAAAAAATAGATTCTTCAAGTATGAAAATAAGGGAATTATTTGATAAATTCTTAGGAGTGGTTTATAATATTGATTCGGTATTTTGGTGCACAAAGTATTTTGGTTATATTATTATTTTTCAAGGAAAAAATCCCACCTCACCCTCATAGACTTAAGAAATGGAAGGCATATTGACAGCCAAATGGAAGGCATATTGACAGCCAATTTCATAGATGGTTGGCAACCCGAAAGGTTATCAATGAGATTTAATCTTAACATCTTTGTGGACTTAGTGCAAGAGGATATTTTAATAGATATAACCCTTGGTGATAGGGTTTGATTTTATGATGTAGCACATTGTTTGCTCCTATATGTTTAAACATATAGGGGTTAATTCCTCACTACACATAATAACTATTACATAATTCCTAAATCAATATTCATTCTAGATTAAGTCAAATTCATCCTCTTATGCATCATATAAGTAAATGAAACATTCACTATTCATAATTTCTTATCAACCTTTTCTTACATGATTATATGAATCTTACCCAAAATTTTCCTTATGAATTATTAATATTTCACATATTCATCTAGCTATATGTATTTCACAAGGAGACTGCAATTTGACCAACTGAATTCCTTCATAATTTTAAGGTATTGTTGCCATACAATATGCAATATATATTAATCCTTTTCATAATGATTTTTACAAGAACCTCCCAAAATGATGGTTCTTATATGATCTTGAGGATCCATCTGAGAAAAATCACTACCTATAACATAATGTTAGATAATGTGTGAATGAAAATTACGCAAAATGGTACCAAAATTCTCATTCTTGAAATACTAGATGATTATTACAAATAAATTCAGTCAAGTAGACTATAAATATTCTACAATCACATGCTTCTCTCTATGATGCCATACTCAATCAAGATTCATCCAAAAAACACAATGATACATGCTTACTCCTTTAATTAATTTTTTAGCATCAAATCCTTCAGGCTCGTTAGTGTTCCCTCCTTTTATCATGCTCATCACTAACAAGCACAAAAAATTTGTTTCTTATCCACCCTTCTCATTTTGATTCGTTCAATATGCACTTGTAAAATTCATCGACAAATACAACCAAGAAAAATATACAAATACAAGAGCATTATGATGATCTAGGGTTTCCAAGATTTTCTTAGAGGGTGTACTCTAAGGTTCTTAGACAGAAACAATAAATTCCTTGATATTTCTCTTGGAAACATAAACCCTAGGTTTTTGATGTCATATCCTTGTTTTCAACCAATTCCACCCTCGCTAAGGTTTACCATATACCCTACATTATCTGCAAACCCTAGAAGTAATGAGCTAGGGTTTTGTTGTAGTGAAACATGACCCCCCCTTTTTTCACTTATAAATGGAAAATGGGGACCCTTTTAAACGATCACTTGATAATACTAATATTGAAATTCAAAAATGAGGAAAGATCTAAATGGGTTCAATTTGTTCTTATTGATTTATATTAATTCATTTTGACCTCATTTAGATTAGTCATCGTGAAATGTACTTATTTGAAGGCTTTTTATTTTTTGTATTTGTTTGATTTTAGGGATCCTTCATTTTCCAACTCCTTCCCTTATTGGCGTTTTTAAATACTTCTTAAACTTCTTCAAACATTACCACTTGCCTCATGGTTTTGATCATGTTTTTGCACTTCCTTGTTGCCTTTTTTCATTCATGGAAACATTTTCATATTGTTCAATTAAACACAAAGAGGAACCTTTGATTGTCACATCACCTCACATTTGGCATTTGATCGCACCAGTTGGCATTTCTTTCACCTGACTTAGCACATCATTTCACATTCCACATTGATTTTTTATCTCCTTCACTTGGTTTGATATATCCGTTAATAAAGGAGTAAATAATTAATCTATCATTTTTTCCATTTTTGTACATAAATAAATATAATTTCATAAATTTAATGATTTGTAAAAATATTAGATTAATTATATTTTTCTTTATTTAAAACATAAAAATCCAAAAATGGAAATAAAATAAACACAAAAACCTTAAAAAGCACAAACTATGATTTGTGTAGGTTTTAACCCTGAACAGAAATATCTACACACGATTCTTATAACAGAAAATAAACAATAGCAAGAGCATAAAACATAAAACAGATAAACACAGAGATTTTCCCCTGGATCCCAAATCGGGACGACCAGCTTGATTTTTCATTATATTCCTTTTAGTGTTACAACACATATATATACATGGCGGAGCATACATAAACCCCAATCCATTAACCCTGGATTAGAACATAACCGTAGTTCCCTTGACCGGATCTACAAAAATACCAGGGGCCGAAAACCATCGAACCCCAAAACCATGTGCAAAACGATGCCCAAAACCATGGGCGGATATGCTCGATGCAACATACAGCGCGTGGGGCCAATCGTGGAAAGAATATAACACATACCCAACATTCTCCCACTTGTTGTTTTCTTTCCACAGGGGGCC